>OZ023218.1:33161098-33226525 GCA_963995525.1 Escarpia spicata
GATTTAACAGACGAAACAAAGTGCATTATATTTTTTGAGGAAAATTATTTGTTATAATGTTCACTTGCTCTGACATAAGTGCATTTGAGTAGTCAGATTTCTAGATGTGATTGTAGCAGCTGTTGACAGTAAAATTGTGTCTTTTTAGCTGATTTTACTAAGCGGAAGGGTATCTGGCAGCAATTTGGCTAGTTGACACTTTAGCCGGATTACTGCCTGCATGCATTTGTAAAATATTGACGGGTGTCATACATACAGGCATTTTGCAAGAGCTAGAGATATTAGATTTTGACTAAAATCGACCCGCATGTCAATGAGATGATAATAACAGCAGGTGGGAAGTTTAAGAAACTTTATAGGTCACGTTTTCTTATAATCACACACAACATTAACATGGTCGCCATTGGGAAAACTTACAGTGGGCTGAGCCCTCGAGGCAGAGTCACCCATGGCTAGGTGCCAAATTGTGTGTAGCAATTCGGATTAACTAACGTTCGCCTACTAGAGTCGAGCCATTGTCTACGTTTTTCCGCAGATTTTTTATTCTGAGACCGAATGGAACACAATGTAACAGTGTCTCCAATGACTGCATAGATACCTGCTTAACAACACAGAACACGCGAATTAGCATGTCGAAATGTATACTAGATACGTGTCCGCGATGTTTCTATAATGTCATGAGCAAGAAAACCATTAGCTGTTCAAGGTGTGCTACTCTCGGTTGGCAAGTCTTCAACTTGTTGTTGGCGTATACGACTACTTGCGGTTAACAGGTGTGGTATGTGAAGACAAGCGTGATTTCGACATCGCGATGATTGGCAGGATCGTCTTGCAACATGAACATGCTGTATGTGCATTGTTGTGCTACCTCATCGTTCAGTTGCCAGATGATTTCCCAAAAATGGATTATATAAAAAAATATTTTCTTGTAGGTCATACGAATTGCGTGTTTGTGAGCATGTCTGTAGTTGTGAAATAAGCATCGAAGCTATCAATGTATCGTCACAGAACAACACCAGAGATGGACCTGTCATATACGCCTGCACAAGCAAATGCTTTGTTCTGAGCCGAGTCATGGTCATAATTATATGTCAACAGAAAATACAGTTGGCAGTTAATACTACTGTTTTTATTTTTTCAACTGCACACTAATTTCATGTTGTGCAAGTGTTCTACACGCACCACAGAAGTGTATATATATGACATTTGTATTACATGTATTGTGTGGGAAAATAAGCCACATGTGGCTTTGTATCCTCATTATGTGAACTATAACAGTCATCGTGGGAACCTTACCTTACCTATCCTCTTCGCACTCATTGCAGCATAAGGCGTCACTAAATGTCCTCCAGCCAGTACGGTCTTGGGCGAGCCAGCTCAGTTCATGCCAGTTCTTCCCTACCAGCTTCATTTCTTCTTCTATAGTTCTTCTCCAGGTGCCCAATGATCTGCTTCTTTTCCGTTGTCCAGGTGGTGTCCATGAGACACCATCACAATAAAGAGGACAACGCTATAAAGTCGTCCTTGGATACGTGTGGAATTTCCGAGATTTCCGGGTTATTGAGGTTAGGAAACACACACACACACACGCACGCACGCACGCACACACACACACGCGCGCGCGCACACACATATACAAACACACACACAAATATAAACACACATACAAACACAAACGTACACACACACACACACACGCACGCACACACAAACACACATACAAACACACACACCGAATTTTATATATATTTCAACGTCATATCTATACGGCGCGATTGCCTTTAATTACATACTACACGATCTATGAAATGCTGCTAAACCTCCATAGCACAATACAACTTAATTATCATAAGGGAAATTTAGGTAACCATTAATTACATGCCACCACACTTTTGCTAATGCGATGATACTGATAAAATGGTTTTAGCGAAGAAAACTTTCACGGCGGGCCAGACGTACCCAATCTGATCACTGACAGGTACACCCGAGGCTATCAGCTCGCTAACAAGCTGTCGACCAAATAGATGCCCCCGGCGTCCACTCTTATATCAACACGATAATCGTATTGAGGTCGACCAGTGATCCAAATCAAGATCACCCCGATTATCTACGACATAATTAGCTTCTACAACACACATTTAATAGATTGGTTCCCGTTGCAAAATTACTTCCTGGTGACATACTGTCATAAAAATAAATTAAGGATGTAAAAATCTGATTGGTTGTTACGTATGTGTGCATACGTACATCGAATTCGCATATGTCAAGTGCAATCCCAAATTAATCAAAACAACGACTATCTGTGTTAACGTATTTTCGATAACAAATGTTAAAAACTGTTTAGTCTACACTACCAAAGAATCATTCGCCAACAATTCAGCTGTACCAAGTCTTCAGCTTTGGGAAGATCTCTTATTTCATGACAATGTGGTATATAAATGATGTCCTTTTTTTCTAAAAGAATCTATTTTGCCTTTTTAACTTCTTCGTTTTGAACCAATTCGTCCCACCTCCGTAAGCAGTGCACATAATAAATGAACTCGATTTTGTTGTTAAAAGATTATTTGCTTACTTACATGCTGTATAAACAACGAATGTGGAATGCACAAAAACAGATTTCCTCTTGCACAAACATCCAGTATTGCAGCAAGGTGATATTGCGTCCGTTGCAATTTCTCTTTATGTTATCTTGAGCAAAACAGTTTTCGCCCTCCTGGCTTTAGTATAACACTTCTGATAATATTATCATACGGTTACACCATTAAAAAGTCGTTTACAATAGCGCTGTCACGAGATTTAAATGACCATTTGAAAAAGCAGAGTATAACAAACGTGTTTTCTTAAAGACATAACCAATTGGTAGATCAAAGGTCAGGGGTCCAAAGATGCATAAAAAACTTTAAACGAAAGAGCCGACTGGACCTCGGCGCCTCGGAGAAGATGCACTTTTAATGATCCATCGTTGGCGTATTAACATTATAGATTATGGATTCGGTCATATTTGGCATTACGACGGGTCGTATAATTGTATTCGTTAGGTAACTTGCTCTGGCAAACTCTGTTATAACTGATATTGGTTGACAACAATATTTTATAGATAATATTCGTTGATACAAAATATTTGGAGTACTATTCGTTGATAATAAATTATATGTCGATAATCATGCTGAATGCGATGAATGACTATAATTTTAAATCAGTAATTGTGAGAAACACCAAATTGCGCACACGCGTGTGCACGCCTGCGTGCCTGCATGCGTGCACGCGTGGTTGCAGTGAATCAACAATTGCTAATAATGAAATACTACTATAGTTCAATATGTGCTATGATGATGCAATCAATGCCACTGAAGTTTGGCTGATAAGCCAGTCAGTAAACAGCTTCAAACTGCTTCGAAAGGACACAGAAATCTAAAATGGTAGCTCGAACGTTATTTAAAGCTAACGAAGCGTGGCACTGATAAGATAAAGAAGCGGTTCAATGAATTGATCAAACGGAAGAAGACTCAAGACAACAGAATAAAACAAAAGTCACGAAAGAAAAACAACGAAGACATAAGTTCTTATACAGCGCAGTATCCAGTCTTTAAGATTGCTCAAAGCGCTTTACACGTTACTCCCAGGCAGACCTATTCAATCGAACACCATCTCGACTTCTCTGGGAAGAATTCAGCCACGCTACAATTTAAGTACGAATACTATTTATACGCAACTATCCTCCACTGTCTGGACTCTGTAGCCAGGTACTCATTCGTACAGCTGAGTGAACTGGAGCAACGTAAAGTGAACGAACTTGCACAACGTTCGTCACGGCAGCCCAGGATTCGATCGAACAAGGGTTCACTCCATTGAGAGTATGATGCTCTACTCACTGCACCACTGCGCTCCACTAGCAACAACCACTTTAACATTGCGTACCCAGCACTATCAAAATAAACAAATATGGCCGTTTGTCTCGTTACAAGGAGAGGAAGGGTGACATATGTAACTGTTTTTCAAAGGCTAGGAAAAAAAGGGAAAAAAAACTGACATTAAAAAGTCACACAATGACGGGCAAGATCGGCACGTGTATGATAAAAAATACTCAATAGCATTTTGTGTCACGACGCTGTGGTTGGGATATGCTGAAAGTAATGACTGATTTCGATTCGTTGAAGTCCTCGACTCGACTTGTGATTTCTTGCTCAATTTTGACCGAAACAAAATGGGTATATAATGAAGAGCAAAGACGTTGTATAAGACATTGTCAACAAAGCAGGTGTAAAGAGGAGAGGCCCTACTAGAGGAATGCGAATGTGATCAGAACATTTGACGTAATGTACGAAACATAAAAATCAAGGCTTCAAATTGTAATTTCAAATAAATAAATAAATCAGTGTTCACGTGTTTTCAATAGTTCGTATTCATAAGTGTGGTATCGTAGACACGCATACGTAGAGTATCATTGCAGTAAAGGTACTGAATTGTAATCTTTGGTAGTCACCCCTAGCCACTAGTCTTTTAAATTCCGTTTAAACTGTTTGAATGAGACTAGAACACAAAATAGGACGCAGAAGGAATCGGTAGAGGAAATAAAGGACATGGGTGGCTGACCCCAATTAAATGTCTTTTTTACAGACACAACACGATAAGTATAAAAAGTAGCATCTATCCTTACTGCTATTATAGATATTGTTATCGTAGTCACCATCGTTGTTGTCACAAACTATGACACGTCCAAGCAATCCTTCGCAAGAACACTTCACCAGGAAGTGACTCTTCCTCACTGCTGCAGTCGGTTGATTGCAACATCGTGTTTACTATTTAAGGCATACAATATAATAGTAAATCAACTAAACTTATGAACGAGACCACATGTGACGACTGGGTTTGATAACATATGCTGTACTTTCAACTCTTGAAAAAATCTACATCATATTAGGCTGACTACACACACATGCACTCTCGCACGCACGCACGCACGCACGCACGCACGCACGTACATGCACACACGCATACACACACGGACACACGCACACGCAATACACGCACACGCTCACACACACACACACACACACACACACACACACACACACACACACACACACACACACACACACACACACACACACACACACACACACACACACACACACACACACACACACACACACACATACACACACACACACGATGCACTCGCGTCATAGCTCGTTTATGTTGGAGTCAAAAGGAGAATGGTAGACAGCGGAAGTAAACAACGTAATCTGAGCCGACGGGTAACACAGACCTCCCTGTTACTCAAACGGCAAATGCGAAAAGAACAGTAACTTACGCTAAGCATGTCGATAATGTCGGCTTAGTTCCACCACGGTATAGGTTACCTACTGCCTTCAACAATAGGCTTGCGCTCTAAAGAAGCTACACTATGCATATCCTTAGCGAGGCTAAGCCACTGGACGTGGTGACCGACTGCTTGTCCAGTAAAAAGAGCCGCAAGCCCTCGACCTATATCGGTCCTGACATGTCAACCAGCTGTCAGAAAACACCGACGCTTGATAGTATTCCATCTACGTACAACGCTGCAGTTTATGCTGCAATAATTATATTTTAATAAAAACAGGATCGAAGACATGTTTGTTTCAAAGGAGGATTCGTATTTGTTCAGCCGTTGACCAAGCGCAATATATTAATA
This sequence comes from Escarpia spicata, assembly GCA_963995525.1. Lineage (NCBI taxonomy): Eukaryota > Metazoa > Annelida > Polychaeta > Sabellida > Siboglinidae > Escarpia > Escarpia spicata. Next base: position 33,166,773 of record OZ023218.1, read on the forward strand.
TTCAATAATTTCAAATGCTTCGCGATCTCGGTCTAGCGCACTTTTACTGTTAATAATGCGTAGATACATTAACAATAGATACAGCTCATTTTAAATGTAATATCTTAATTGACTTGGTCAAGATTGTTATTTACATAACGTCGTAAGGCAACAACTACACCTACATATCAAACGGTATGGAACCTTCTATGAGGATCTACATATTATATGACACGTTAACTCTATCATCATAGTTTCTACACCCTGTCTAGCAACAGCTAGGTTACTAAAGTCATAACACAAGACACTAAACGTATAATTGACTAGTGTAGCATTGTGTGCATGACAAGTGCCTTTATGCATTTTTATTTCGGGTCTATGCATCTAAAATAGTTAATAAAAACTAACCATCAGCGATTGCAATAAAGAATATTATATCAGCAGTCTACTAGTAAACTACTAATAAAACCTTGTTGAAGGGAACACGAGAAACCGACATAATGAGCAGGCATATTCATGTCAAAGAAACAAGGACATTCGACGTGTCACCGCAGCGTCATGGTCAAAGAAGTTGTAGGCGCTAATCGGGAATGTGCCTCAACATGTCAGTCTCCGGGAACTGTAAGATTTAACTAGAATATCCCACTTTAAAAAATTATGAGTAAACTACAGGTATGATATTGTTAATTGTATGTGCAAATGGTTAGATTATATTAACTCTGGCAGGTGTATATCGGCACACACGGTTGTCTTTTGTTTCCCTTTACGAACTACGCTCCACTGGGGAATTGATAATTCGACAAAATGCCAGTAGTGTTTTGAATTAAACAAAACGGTTTTAGACTTACGTTCAAAACACTACCGTAGTGTCCTGAACCTATGTTGCAACATTGACGTGTTTTTATTAATACCTTCGAGTTGTGAACACTGCCGTGGTGTTTTTGAGGAATTGTGTTTTCAACTTACTACACAGGTTTACCGGTACCTTTATAGTCTTGTTACGAATACAAATGCATTCCGTTTAGGTAAAAACCTTTAGTACACTCTAACCTGATTAATTGTCTGTTGTATCAAGGTTAGATTCGTGTCACCCGACTACGAAAACAGACAGTAACATTATAGTGTTGCCCTTATCTGCATGTAGAAAGTGTTCTGCAGGTAGACCACCATTACCACATGCTTCATCACAATTCATTTTAGTATATAGCATTTTGCACCATGCAAGGTGTAGTGTGTGTACCATTGTCATTACACAAATCCCCGGTATATTATACTCTCTCTTTCGCATTTTGCACGTTTACATCAGAAGAGATATTAGTTAACAATGGTTCAAAATGTGTTTTCCACATGGCGGATATGGAAGACGGGATTACTAGATGGATGTATGTGTAAAGAGCAATCTGGTAAAGACGAAAAAACAGTATAACGTATATCGTGTATATAAGAGGGAGATGTTTATAACCATAATGAATCAGTTAGCCAGTGCTTCTTTTTAACAGAAATGATCAGCGACCAAAATATGAACGGACAAAGGCCAATTTGGTAATTTAAATTGAACTGTTATGAACAAATTATGAATGCGCTGACCTGAGGGAAACGTGTACACTGTAGTAGTAAAATTAAGTGCAGGCTGGGAGCTATCGCTGTGCTACAAAATTCGATGAGTTGGGAGAATCACTCAGCAAACCCCCCCCCCCCCCCGGTTATAGCCCTTAGAACTGTAGCCCGGGATTAGATTGAAGACATGCACAGCACCTCCTCGCCCTGTCTTCCGCTGCTATGTCCGAGAATCATTGGAACTGCCCCTTCTCCCGGTGATTAGCCTGGTGTACTGTTTGGCGTACCCAACTGGTCGGTCTTGGGTATGGCAGTGGCGCCAGATGGTGTATTATAGTAAACCATCACCGTGAACACGTGGCGCCGTCTACTGATCTTTGTGGAACAACATTGTCCTTCATACTACCGCTGGTACTGGCGATAAGTTGGCCACATAAAGCACAACTAGTATTTCGATCTTAGTCGTTCAGTTTGATTAATGTAACGTATGCATTGTAACAACTGTTAGTCTTCATCAAAATTCACTAGGATGCCACGCTATGAGTTGACGTTAATTCTGAAGGCCTTGGAACGGGTGAGGTTGCGTTGTTATTGTACCATATTATCGCCCATACTTTGACGGGGACTCGTGTTGGCATCACGTTTACAAGATCTGTCAACACAAGATCTGTATGCCAACTAGTTCCGTATGACAACGTGCCATTAAATACTTTGCATACCGTATAATTTTTAGTAATTATTAAACAACTAAATATTAATAAACTAGGCGTCGCCTTAAACTGTACGGGTCCCGTGTGGCCTTGACTCGAGTCTTCTTCTGTTAAGTGGCCATAACTCATAAGCAATATAATTATTATGATTATTCTGCCATTATTCTGGGGATCTGCCATTTGGAAAGAAAAACCCACCTTCTACAAAATATATAAAAAATACACCCTACTAATAAACCCTGCACAAGGCAGTGTCAGGCCCAAAAGAACAGAACAAACACAAAACAACTACAAAAGCTACTACTAATACTAGTTATCTACAGCTCTCTAACAAGGACCCTAGCAGTTGAATGTTAGTCTGGAGATCCTTGACACAAAAGTGTCAACTGTGTTGGCCTCCACTACCATGTCTGGAAGGACGTTCCATTTCCTAATGGTTCTGGGCAGGAACGACTGCTGATGGTACTGAGTGCGACATTGCTGCTGTGAGAACTGATGGCTGTGGCCGCATCGTTGGCGTGGTGGTGGTGGCTTCAGCTTTCTCTTCAGTCCAGTAGCACTGACTTGGTTGGTGTGAATTTTATACAGCATGGTCAGTCGAGCTAATTGGCGGCGTTGCTCTAGAGATGGCCACTGCAGTTCCTCAAGCATGTCCTTGATGCTAGAGGTGTTGTGGTAGCGTCTAAGGACATACCTGGCAGCTCTTCGTTGTACAGCCTCAATTTTGTTTATGGCGCGTTGGGTATGGGGATCCCATACCGTTGAGGCGTACTCTAGGATGGGTCTTACGAAGGACTTATAGGCTGTCTGCTTGATGGAGGTCGACCCTATTTTCAAGTTCCTTCGCAAGAAGCCTAAGGTCTTATTAGCTCTTGCACAGATGTTGTCGATGTGGGTGGTCCAGCCCAAGTCCTTGTTGATGGTGACGCCAAGGTACTTTGCGGAGTCTGTGGTCTCAAGTGTGTGTCCATGGAGCTGGTAGGGGTGCTTCAGGACCTTCCTGGCTCTGGTGACAGGCAGTGTGGTGCTCTTCTCTGGATGGAAGGCCACGTCCCAGTTCTTCTCCCACTCGGCAAGTCGCTGGAGGTCTTGTTGTAGTTGCTCATGGTCTTTCATTGCCTTTATCACGGTGAACACTGCTGTGTCATCAGCAAATAGTCTGGTTGGTGACGTCAGGTTCTCAGGCAAGTCATTGATGTATGCTAAGAACAAGCAGAGGCCCAGGACAGAGTCCTGGGGTTCTCCTGAACGGACATCAATGAAGCTGGATCTAGTGCCCTCCATGACCACTGCTTGTCTCCGGTTTCTGAGGAAGTTGGTGATCCATGCATTGGTGGTACCCTGTATGCCATAGTGATGGAGCTTGTGTAGGAGCAGACTGTGGCTGACCTTATCAAAGGCTTTCGCGAAGTCCAATATTAGGATGTCAGTCTGTTCGCCTTTCTCTATGTTTGTATAGAGTTTGTCACTAAGTTCTAAGAGCTGAGTCTCACAGAATCTGTTCTTCCTGAATCCATGTTGTTGGTTACACAGGATTTTATGCTTCTCAAGATGATTCATGATAACACTGGTCTGTAGTTGGATGGATCATACTGTTCTCCCTTTTTTGACCGGTGTCACGAGGGCATCCTTCCAGCCAGATGGGACTACTCCAGTGTTTGATGGATGACTGGTAAATAGCTGTCAGGATTGGAGCCACTTCGGTTGCCAGCTCTTTGAGGATTCTGGGGCTGATGGTATCGGGGCCGCTTGCTTTGTTGGGCTGCAGATTTTGGAGAAGTTTGTCTTGACTTCAGGCTTAGGCTTGACACTGACCGAAACAGTCAAACGGACAACAGAACCAGTAACTCCATAAAGTTACTGACCCGATGGAAATATTCAAATATAGGTGGTCAGCATATATTTTGAACTTTCTTACTTAGGCCTGTTTGCTCGCTGGGAGTACAGGCCATCGGCCATGATCCTCCACTCCACCGTTGTCAGTTTGATGTCATTTTCTCAATTTCTTTCCACGTTTTTCCCATCTGCTTTCTTTCGCTTTCTGTGTCACTCTCTGTATTTTGAACACTGATTCATATATCCAGCTAACTTAAGTAGTAGTGACATGTAGCGAAATGCTGACTATGATTCCCAAAGTTGTTTTATTGTTAACAGTATTTCGTCAGTCGGCAAACTATGTTCGTGAGAACCACAAACAGTGATAGTAATTAGTTCACTAAAATAACAGTTCAGCCTGGTTCAGTGTCAGACCTGGGGCGGAAGTACTCGGTACTCATGTACTTGAGTATATTTCTGAAGTACTTATACTCATATAACTTATGGATCATGTACTTGTACTCATACTTGTACTCGTACTCAGTGTACTCAGGTTTTATGAGTACATTTGAAGTACATCTGAGTACTTTGTCAATAGATCAATTATTTTGAAAATTCATTTATTTGTAGTTAACAATTTAATGGAACTTTCCTGAAATATTTGAATTTTCAACTATGTTTTAAATACTTTGCTTTTTCTGATTAAATACCCCTTATCATCCCTACATATAATACACCTCCCATTCCTTAATGACCTTCTATGATACCCAAACAAGGCAACAGGCAACATCTTTTCCTAGTCAGAAACAGTCTGTCACCAGCTATTAAGCGAACAATTGTAGGCTACCAGTTCAGGTCATAAATCTGATGAGCCAATTATCATTTAACCCACTAGTTAGACAGGGAATGTCTTTGATGCAGTCAGGATACCTTGCCACTTGGCACTGGTTAACAGTACTAACTGCTAATCTAACTGCTACTGTCTGCTAGTCTTCCTCTGTTGAAGTAAGGTGACTCAAGTCAGACTGCCTCCTACACTAGTATAATCTGGTGCCAGTGGTCTGGCTAAAAAGTACAATGGGGATTTTGAGCCTGTTATATTGACATGTGCTAACCCTCTCAACAATCAGTAGTCTACATCAAAACATATAAATTGCAAACTTCTAATATAGAAAGATTGGAAATTGCAACACTGCCTTTGTGCAGCAAGGTAAGACAAACTGAACTGATGTATCAGTATGTAAATTTGTCTAATGTGGTCTTTATTCAAAACAACGACAAACAAACTTTATAAAAATTTATGCTGATTTATATAAATTTGATTAATTAATCTTTTAAAGTTTAAAATACGTTATTATTTTATATTTATTTTCAAATTGTACTCATACTTTTACTTGTGAGAATGTACTCGTACTTGTATTCGTACTCAGCTTTTAGCAATGTACTCATACTCATCCATCATCAGTGTACTTGTACTCATGAAAATGTACTCACCTCCAGGTCTGGTCAGTGTAGTCTGTATCACGGTACGTATCATATTGTGACCTCTGTAGTACGATATGTATCTTATCATGGTAAGGGTAGTAAGGCTATGTCAGGCTAATAGGGCCAGAATAATACATTACTCAGACCTGCCTACCATTCCGGATTGTCCGGAATCATTCCGGAAAGTCACCTAAAATTACGGTATTACGGTGAGGGATGAAAATATTACGGACTGTGACCATGTTGGGCAATCACTCAAATTTAGGTTCCACTATATTGAACAGGTGGCAGCATATGTATGCAGCATGTTGTGACATGGTTTTTCATTCGCTGAGTCTGGTCGTAATGTAACCAATAGGAAACAGCGTTATGACAAAATCGCATTTCCGCGATCAAACAAAACGAAGTCACGCGGCACGAAATGATGGCTGACAGCGAAACGACGCCACCGCCAACCCAAAAGAAATGTGTAATGCAAAAATGTAGTGAGTGTTGTACTTGTAGTGTTAGGCCAACTGACTGTACTAAGACTAAGTTAGTGTATTTATTGAGGAGTTTAGTCTATCATTTACAGCCTATCATACAGTTACTAGAGTCTAGGCGATGTCGATGACAATGTAATGGTTGTGGTCCACCGCTCCCACCCCCCCGGTGACAATATCTGACATGGTGGTTCTGCATTACTGACAGGAAGCGTATATTCCTGAAAATCAGTGTAAATGGGAAGATGGATTACTGACAGGAAGTTTTTGGGGTAAGCAGGTCTGCATTACTTCATGATAACATGCATATCACAATACAGTGGTAACGATAAAATTATGATACATACCGTGATACAGACTACACTTATAGAATGATACATACCGTGATACAGACTACACTTATAGAATGATACAGTGATGTGTAAAACATCTGTTTCTTTTTAGCAGGAGCAAATCAATACTGAATAATAGTTGTGCTGAAATGGGTATACTCACAGATACTAAATAGAAACATTATTCAAAACATCTTGCTACACATTATTGTGCTGCTGGGTTGGCACTGCAAGAGGCCAGACACACTGTTAACAGAAACAATTAAATTGTGGTAATGGTTTTATTTTGTATGGTGACAATTATTTGGCAATATGTCTGACATATTAATATGGGCATACAATTCGAAATCTTTTAGGTTGATTGGATTGTCCTTTAAGATAGATGGTATATGTAAACTCAAATTGTTTTATTATATTTCATTTTAACTCCTTGACAACAATTGTAATTTGTTCAAACAATACAAATTCATTTAACATTCTTCATCATTAACTGACACATGCAGAAGAACTAGTTTGACTACATTAAGATATGCTTGTTTTTAGCCCGAATTAGTGAAAGCCATCAAACGTTCAGCTGAGGCATTGATTGAAAGAGGGGGAATCATCAGATCATTTGAAAACCTGGGCACGAGAGAATTGCCCTACAGAATGTTTGCACATGTCGGCAGAGAGAAACGTGGAACGTAAGTATCCATTTTATTGAACATTGTCAGAAAAGTGCAAGAAAAGCCAACATGTTTACGCCATCATGTTCAAATTATAACTTTAAAAGTTTGCAAAAGTATTATGACAACTATTGTGTTCAGAAAACAGTCTGGTTAATTATATTTGTCTATTTTCAAGAAGCATTTCTGTGTTTACACGTCAACTGTTGCCACCTAGTGATTAGCACAGAAGTTACCATAGTGCTTTAATTGCAGTACTCTAGATGGCGCCACATCATTGGCGTCATGAAACCTACAGATGGTTATCATTCATCAATTAAGTAATAAGGCATTTAATAAGTACGGATCAATGCATAATGTGATGCCCTTCTTTGACATGTCTGCTGTCTGTTCTCTGTGATGCTTTTGGGTAAGAATCACAAAGTAGGCACATCAGAATCAATGACAAATAAAAATATGTTGCTTTTGTAGTTGTACAAACATTAGGATATAAGGGCCTGACAAAACTGAGATTTAGATTTATCCATCAGTAATTTGCAGACATTGGTAATTTAGAAGTATTAAAAAGAAACCTATATGGAGATAAAATATAATTATAACAAAATCAATAGCAGTGCTATTAAAAGTCTGACTTTTGCTAACAACAGGAATATGATAACAAATACTGCAGAGCTCACATTTGTGCTTTGATTGCTATATGTATATTATACAGATAAATCTCTGAACATCCAGTGTATAGATGAACATATTTATTTTAATCAAATATTTTAGTTTTTAATGGTATAATATAGGCTGGGAAATAAGGCCCGTCTGGTCATCCTGCATGAGTAGTTTCATTGACCGGACTAGTCCATGTTTAGAGGAGCAGTCCTGTCGGACTACCGATAGCTGTGATTATGTGAATTAAGCTGTGTATCCGCTAGCTGGGTGTTGTGATGGAATAAAACAAAATAACACAGTAAGGTAGCATTTTATTACTCGCAGCTAAATATTCCCTACGACCGTCGAATACGAAACTTGCTGAATGCGGAGAGTGTAAATGACTGCTGTTTACATCCGGGTGGCCTAGTAGTGACACCATGCGACCATGAGTGATGAGCGACATGGATAACAAAATACCTTATGCGGGTTACAGACATTGTTACGTGCTATCCAATCGTAGTTGCGTTATTCCCGCATTGGGTGGTTACTTTAGCAAGTTACCAAATGCCAGCAATGTTACTGATTGTTCAGTTGGCTCTGGGAAAGTAAACGCTAATAAATAGTTTAGGTCAAATGATGCACCTTAGTCCGACAATATCGGTCCTTCGTCACAAATTCTGCTGGCGTCGCCATGTCATGGTCGTTTGCTACCCATGATTAACCTTGTAATTTCTTTTGATGTCTGCAATTTTATCTACGAAATCACATGCATTTGTTTCTATTAATGACACATTTAGTTGAACATTTAATTGAAATGAGAAAGGCTTGTTTTCTTTATGAAATAAAGCCACTTTTACTAGTCTGTGCCATAATTGTCTGATTATGATACAACAGTGTGATTGATGGTATCCGGCACATTTATTTTTAAGGACTAGTAAAACAATATCAGGACTAGTTGTTTCTGAGTCAGCCAGTCCTACGGACTACTTGTCAGCTAAAGCCATTGTGAACCTTGATAATAAACGATGATTGTTTAATACTATGATTTAACTTTTTTGTTTAACACAGAATATATTTTAATAATAAAAATTCCTGTCTTTAGTCTTCTGTGCATATTAAAAAAAAAATTGAAACTTGTAATACAGTATAAAATAGTATTTACACGTTTAATTGGTTATTGTCATACCCGCAGCAAGAGTGTGTTTGTATGTGCATGTTAGATCACCATCCTTCTTAAATATCTATGTTTTAACAATCCTTTTCTCTGTAAGAGTTATCTAATATATATAAGTTATTTATATATAAATATAATTCTACACATGCTGTTCAACAGGAGAAAAAAGGTCTTAACAAATAAAACCTGTTAAATGGCAGAAGTGCATGATGATACTGTCTGTTTGAATGGACCTGTTATCTCGCTGTCTTCAAAGCATCTTGCTGCGCCTGATAACAGACCTGGTGTTTGTCCTGGGCTCATGTAGACAGCCAGACAAAGTCAATGTATGACGACCGGTCTCACATTCATAGGAATCATAGGTTGGTAACTATAGGTTGACTATAGTCTAAGTGTTAATATGCTAACTTTGAGGGGCACTCTTCTCCCAGGTGTGGACATCCACTCGCCTATTTCTGTCTTCTTTTGCTTCCTTGGCCCATTGGCCTTTGACCTACCAATTGACTATGTTCCCTGCCCCCTCACCCTCCCCCATACATATATTCCCAGCCCCCTCCACCTTCCCCATACATATATTCCCAGCCCTCTCCACCCTACCCCCCATATATATATTCCCAGCCCCCTCCCCCATATATATATTCCCAGCCCCCTCCCCCATACCTATATTCCCTGCCCCCTCCACCCTCCCCCATACATATATTCCCTGCCCCCCCACCCTCCCCAAGCATATATTCCCTGCCCCCTCCATCCTCCCCCATACATATATTCCCAGCCCCCTCCACCCTCCCCCAAACATATTCCCTGCCCCCCCCCCCCACCCTCCCCAAGCATATATTCCCAGCCCCCTCCACCCTCCCCCATACATATATTCCCTGCCCCCACCCTCCCCCAAGCATATATTCCCTTCCCCCTCCACCCTCCCCCAAACATATTCCCTGCCCCGCCACCCTCCCCCATATACATATACCCAGCACCCTCCACCCTACCCCTTACATATATTCCCAGCCCCCTCCACCCTCCCCCATACATATATTCTCTGCCCCCTCCACCCTCCCCCATACATATATTCCCAGCCCCCTCCACCCTCCCCCATATATATATATTCCCAGCCCCCTCCACCCTCCCCCAAGCATATATTCCCTGCCCCCTCCACCCCTCCCCAAGCATATATTCCCTGCCCCCTCCACCCTCCTCCAAGCATATATTTCCAGCCCCCTCCACCCTCCCCCATACATATATTCCCAGCCGCCTCCACCCTCCCCCAAATATATATTCTCTGCCCCGCCACCCTCCCCCATATACATATTCCCAGCCCCCTCCACCCTCCCCCATACATATATTCCCAGCCCCCTCCACCCTCCCCCATATATATATATTCCCAGCCCCCTCCACCCTCCCCCAAGCATATATTCCCTGCCCCCTCCACCCTTCCCCAAGCATATATTCCCTGCCCCCTCCACCCTCCTCCAAGCATATATTTCCAGCCCCCTCCACCCTCCCCCATACATATATTCCCAGCCGCCTCCACCCTCCCCCAAATATATATTCTCTGCCCCGCCACCCTCCCCCATATACATATTCCCAGCCCCCTCCACCCTCCCCCATACATATATTCCCAGCCCCCTCCACCCTCCCCCAAGCATATATTCCCAGCCCCCTCTACCCTCCCCCATATATATATTCCCTGCCCCCTCCCCAAGCATATATTCCCTGCCCCCTCCACCCTCCCCCATACATATATTCCCTGCCCCTCCACCTCCCCCAAGCATATATTCCCTGCCCCTCCATCCTCCCCCAAGCATATATTCCCTGCCCCTCCACCCTCCCACAAGCATATATTCCCTGCCCCCTCCACCCCTTCCATACATATATTCCCAGCTCCCTCCACCCTCCCCCATACATATATTCCCGGCCCCCTCTACCCACCTCCATACATATATTCCATGCCCCCTCCACCCCTTCCATACATATATTCCCAGCCCTCTCCACCCTCCCCCATACATATATTCCTGGCCCCCTCCACCCACCTCCATACATATATTCCCAGCCCTCTCCACCCTCCCCCATACATATATTCCCTGCCCCTCCACCCTCCCCCAAGCATATATTCCCTGCCCCTCCACCCTCCCCCAAGCATATATTCCCTGCCCCCTCCACCCCTTCCAAACATATATTCCCAGCCCCCTCCACCATCCCCCGTACATATATTCCTGGCCCCCTCCACCCTCCCCCATACACATATTCCCTGCCCCTCCACCCTCCCCAACATGTGTTGTCATGTACCAAAAAAAAGGGTCCAGTTACAGTGGCCAATTACACATCATCATTAAAGCTCAATCACACATCATCATAAATCTTAATTATATCATTTTAACGAATCATTTACACTTGCAATCCCAGTGCTTCAGAATGGATTCAGCTTTTGAAAAAAAATACTTTAAATGGTTTTCTGCCGGATTATTATACCTTTGTATGCATACTATCAATAAAGTTCATTTCTATGACAATTACATACCTCTGAGTGAGTTTTAGTCATGGATCAAGCATGTCGATATCATGTAATGAAATCCATTATGCAATCTTTGACTACCATTTTCTCAAAAACATTTTCCCTCAAATTTCTGCATTTGGAAACGGGATATCTCTGGGAGTAATTATGCTATATAAATAATGTTTTCAGTGTTGCATTGTGCAAACTCTACTGTGTGCAATGATCAGACACTTTTTTAAAATCATGAATAGTTTGAAAGATATAGCCATATTTGTTGCCAAAAAACAAGTTTGTTTCGTATTTAAAAAAATATATATATAAAAAATAAAAAATACAACATTATAAAAAAATTCTGATCATTGCACAATATAATGTATAGAGAACATGATTTGCAATAATTATAACTATATGTGGATTCAATAAAATGGCAGTTTCTAATTTGCCAATATTTGCTCAAAATGGTGGCCATTTTGTTTGTGACCATAGAAACGGGGGGGGGGGGGTCTGGCTGAAAAAAGTTCAATATACCTTTTACTCAGTAAGACCCATTTCATGCATTGGGCATAAAAAATTGAACTGTTTGCACAAATTAATGGCCTTAACAGATACTTTTTCGAGGTTAATAGGCAGTTTATTATTGTGCTATATGTTGAACGTAGATTCTACTATACTTTTAGATTTTAAAATGCAGTAACTCTTATAAACACATTTTATTACAAACAACACAACAAATGTTCACCCGTTGGTTGGCATAGCTTGTATTTTACTGCATCCATGGTTTTTCCAGTTTAAAGATTCATCAATTAAAACACTAAGAAACTGCATAGTTTGTATTCCCTGTATTTTATTAATTTTGTTATATTTATTATGATACTTTTCTTATGATGACTTTCGTTATATAAATAAACAATTACATATCATTATACACTGCTTATTTTTAAACTGTCACATTTAGAGCAAAATTATTGAGAGACCACCAGAAGCACAAACACTCCTACGTCCACAGTTATGTTCTTTAGATAAAACATAAAAATACACAATATCTCATTACAGTTAAAACAAATCAAAAAGCAAATATCATAAAACTTTTTGTGAAAGAAAATAATAATAATAAAATAATAATTAATTTGAGAAAAAAAATTACAGGTACAAAATGTATGTATATAAATATATATATATATGTATATATATATACTGCGATGACACTTCAATTATAAATTGAACCACTGCCAGTGTTTGCCACCTATATGTTATTATTTGCGATACAGAGCTTGGTGTAGCAGATATTATGCACGGGGTGCTGGAGCTAGTGAAATGACGCGTCCGTAAGAAATGACAGAGCTAAGTAGACTTGACGTTGTGCCGACATTCTTTTGTCTCGCTTGTGAGGCGGTGTTCTTGTTCGTGAAAGGCGGCGGTGAAATCTACATTCATCTTGCGGCTGTGCTCGATGTCGCAATCTTTCTTCTCGTTCTTGTTGACTGATGGTCACGGTTTGTCGACTGCGTAAACGGTCGTCGGAAAAAATTATAATTCGGTTAGCGTTGGTCGAGAAAGATGCCATCCTTGATATGGAGTTGTTCTTAGCGAAAAGACGACGGCGATAATCAATTGTTTTGTATATGACTGTGGTAATAACGACAATAATAAAAATTGTATCATATGTATATAGGAGAAGGTGATGATTAAGTAAGTAAGCCATTTGTATGAGATATACACGTCACTTTTGTATGTTTTATTACAGGAAAATCATTTGCATTGTTTATCAGTAAGGTTGTTATGTTGACACTATTCCATTAGGAACTGTTGCCAGTGAAGTGACTGATATGTCAGAGAATTTTATTTCGAGAAACCGCCCATGTCACATGTTTGGGGTTAGACCGTAGGTTCCCCTGATTATGATAAGCACTGGTAGTTCTTGATAATTAATGGTTGTACTTAAACATGCATATATGTAGCTTGTAAATATCATGCTTTTTATCTGCCATGTATTTGTGTACCTACATCCTTTTATTAAGAGGGGATATGTTACAAAATAAAATAAATTTCCCTATTTATTGTATTAATAATTGGAGCAAGGCGCAGAGAATTAGGGTGGTAAACATAGTAGTTTGCTGATAAGCAGATTAACTTCCTGTTTGTTGAATGGCGGCCAGTTGATTAAGTTACGTTTTATTCAACAGTAAATAAATTGGGTGTTTAGCAGTCTTTGTTGGAATACAGAGATGTTTGATGAAATCATGAAATATTGTATAAAATGATGGAGTTATCAGTATGGCTTTAAAAACATAATCTGCACGTATATTCCCAGCTCCCTCCACCCTCCCCCATACATATATTCCCGGCCCCCTCTACCCACCTCCATACATATATTCCATGCCCCCTCCACCCCTTCCATACATATATTCCCAGCCCTCTCCACCCTCCCCCATACATATATTCCTGGCCCCCTCCACCCACCTCCATACATATATTCCCAGCCCTCTCCACCCTCCCCCATACATATATTCCCTGCCCCTCCACCCTCCCCCAAGCATATATTCCCTGCCCCTCCACCCTCCCCCAAGCATATATTCCCTGCCCCCTCCACCCCTTCCAAACATATATTCCCAGCCCCCTCCACCATCCCCCGTACATATATTCCTGGCCCCCTCCACCCTCCCCCATACACATATTCCCTGCCCCTCCACCCTCCCCAACATGTGTTGTCATGTACCAAAAAAAAGGGTCCAGTTACAGTGGCCAATTACACATCATCATTAAAGCTCAATCACACATCATCATAAATCTTAATTATATCATTTTAACGAAGTGACTGATATGTCAGAGAATTTTATTTCGAGAAACCGCCCATGTCACATGTTTGGGGTTAGACCGTAGGTTCCCCTGATTATGATAAGCACTGGTAGTTCTTGATAATTAATGGTTGTACTTAAACATGCATATATGTAGCTTGTAAATATCATGCTTTTTATCTGCCATGTATTTGTGTACCTACATCCTTTTATTAAGAGGGGATATGTTACAAAATAAAATAAATTTCCCTATTTATTGTATTAATAATTGGAGCAAGGCGCAGAGAATTAGGGTGGTAAACATAGTAGTTTGCTGATAAGCAGATTAACTTCCTGTTTGTTGAATGGCGGCCAGTTGATTAAGTTACGTTTTATTCAACAGTAAATAAATTGGGTGTTTAGCAGTCTTTGTTGGAATACAGAGATGTTTGATGAAATCATGAAATATTGTATAAAATGATGGAGTTATCAGTATGGCTTTAAAAACATAATCTGCACGTATATTCCCAGCTCCCTCCACCCTCCCCCATACATATATTCCCGGCCCCCTCTACCCACCTCCATACATATATTCCATGCCCCCTCCACCCCTTCCATACATATATTCCCAGCCCTCTCCACCCTCCCCCATACATATATTCCTGGCCCCCTCCACCCACCTCCATACATATATTCCCAGCCCTCTCCACCCTCCCCCATACATATATTCCCTGCCCCTCCACCCTCCCCCAAGCATATATTCCCTGCCCCTCCACCCTCCCCCAAGCATATATTCCCTGCCCCCTCCACCCCTTCCAAACATATATTCCCAGCCCCCTCCACCATCCCCCGTACATATATTCCTGGCCCCCTCCACCCTCCCCCATACACATATTCCCTGCCCCTCCACCCTCCCCAACATGTGTTGTCATGTACCAAAAAAAAGGGTCCAGTTACAGTGGCCCACCTATTTATTGTATTAATAATTGGAGCAAGGCGCAGAGAATTAGGGTGGTAAACATAGTAGTTTGCTGATAAGCAGATTAACTTCCTGTTTGTTGAATGGCGGCCAGTTGATTAAGTTACGTTTTATTCAACAGTAAATAAATTGGGTGTTTAGCAGTCTTTGTTGGAATACAGAGATGTTTGATGAAATCATGAAATATTGTATAAAATGATGGAGTTATCAGTATGGCTTTAAAAACATAATCTGCACGTATATTCCCAGCTCCCTCCACCCTCCCCCATACATATATTCCCGGCCCCCTCTACCCACCTCCATACATATATTCCATGCCCCCTCCACCCCTTCCATACATATATTCCCAGCCCTCTCCACTCCAACAAATTTATTCCCTGCCCCTCCACCCTCCCCCAAGCATATATTCCCTGCCCCTCCACCCTCCCCCAAGCATATATTCCCTGCCCCCTCCACCCCTTCCAAACATATATTCCCAGCCCCCTCCACCATCCCCCGTACATATATTCCTGGCCCCCTCCACCCTCCCCCATACACATATTCCCTGCCCCTCCACCCTCCCCAACATGTGTTGTCATGTACCAAAAAAAAGGGTCCAGTTACAGTGGCCAATTACACATCATCATTAAAGCTCAATCACACATCATCATAAATCTTAATTATATCATTTTAACGAAGTGACTGATATGTCAGAGAATTTTATTTCGAGAAACCGCCCATGTCACATGTTTGGGGTTAGACCGTAGGTTCCCCTGATTATGATAAGCACTGGTAGTTCTTGATAATTAATGGTTGTACTTAAACATGCATATATGTAGCTTGTAAATATCATGCTTTTTATCTGCCATGTATTTGTGTACCTACATCCTTTTATTAAGAGGGGATATGTTACAAAATAAAATAAATTTCCCTATTTATTGTATTAATAATTGGAGCAAGGCGCAGAGAATTAGGGTGGTAAACATAGTAGTTTGCTGATAAGCAGATTAACTTCCTGTTTGTTGAATGGCGGCCAGTTGATTAAGTTACGTTTTATTCAACAGTAAATAAATTGGGTGTTTAGCAGTCTTTGTTGGAATACAGAGATGTTTGATGAAATCATGAAATATTGTATAAAATGATGGAGTTATCAGTATGGCTTTAAAAACATAATCTGCACGTATATTCCCAGCTCCCTCCACCCTCCCCCATACATATATTCCCGGCCCCCTCTACCCACCTCCATACATATATTCCATGCCCCCTCCACCCCTTCCATACATATATTCCCAGCCCTCTCCACCCTCCCCCATACATATATTCCTGGCCCCCTCCACCCACCTCCATACATATATTCCCAGCCCTCTCCACCCTCCCCCATACATATATTCCCTGCCCCTCCACCCTCCCCCAAGCATATATTCCCTGCCCCTCCACCCTCCCCCAAGCATATATTCCCTGCCCCCTCCACCCCTTCCAAACATATATTCCCAGCCCCCTCCACCATCCCCCGTACATATATTCCTGGCCCCCTCCACCCTCCCCCATACACATATTCCCTGCCCCTCCACCCTCCCCAACATGTGTTGTCATGTACCAAAAAAAAGGGTCCAGTTACAGTGGCCCACCTATTTATTGTATTAATAATTGGAGCAAGGCGCAGAGAATTAGGGTGGTAAACATAGTAGTTTGCTGATAAGCAGATTAACTTCCTGTTTGTTGAATGGCGGCCAGTTGATTAAGTTACGTTTTATTCAACAGTAAATAAATTGGGTGTTTAGCAGTCTTTGTTGGAATACAGAGATGTTTGATGAAATCATGAAATATTGTATAAAATGATGGAGTTATCAGTATGGCTTTAAAAACATAATCTGCACGTATATTCCCAGCTCCCTCCACCCTCCCCCATACATATATTCCCGGCCCCCTCTACCCACCTCCATACATATATTCCATGCCCCCTCCACCCCTTCCATACATATATTCCCAGCCCTCTCCACCCTCCCCCATACATATATTCCTGGCCCCCTCCACCCACCTCCATACATATATTCCCAGCCCTCTCCACCCTCCCCCATACATATATTCCCTGCCCCTCCACCCTCCCCCAAGCATATATTCCCTGCCCCTCCACCCTCCCCCAAGCATATATTCCCTGCCCCCTCCACCCCTTCCAAACATATATTCCCAGCCCCCTCCACCATCCCCCGTACATATATTCCTGGCCCCCTCCACCCTCCCCCATACACATATTCCCTGCCCCTCCACCCTCCCCAACATGTGTTGTCATGTACCAAAAAAAAGGGTCCAGTTACAGTGGCCAATTACACATCATCATTAAAGCTCAATCACACATCATCATAAATCTTAATTATATCATTTTAACGAAGTGACTGATATGTCAGAGAATTTTATTTCGAGAAACCGCCCATGTCACATGTTTGGGGTTAGACCGTAGGTTCCCCTGATTATGATAAGCACTGGTAGTTCTTGATAATTAATGGTTGTACTTAAACATGCATATATGTAGCTTGTAAATATCATGCTTTTTATCTGCCATGTATTTGTGTACCTACATCCTTTTATTAAGAGGGGATATGTTACAAAATAAAATAAATTTCCCTATTTATTGTATTAATAATTGGAGCAAGGCGCAGAGAATTAGGGTGGTAAACATAGTAGTTTGCTGATAAGCAGATTAACTTCCTGTTTGTTGAATGGCGGCCAGTTGATTAAGTTACGTTTTATTCAACAGTAAATAAATTGGGTGTTTAGCAGTCTTTGTTGGAATACAGAGATGTTTGATGAAATCATGAAATATTGTATAAAATGATGGAGTTATCAGTATGGCTTTAAAAACATAATCTGCACGTATATTCCCAGCTCCCTCCACCCTCCCCCATACATATATTCCCGGCCCCCTCTACCCACCTCCATACATATATTCCATGCCCCCTCCACCCCTTCCATACATATATTCCCAGCCCTCTCCACCCTCCCCCATACATATATTCCTGGCCCCCTCCACCCACCTCCATACATATATTCCCAGCCCTCTCCACCCTCCCCCATACATATATTCCCTGCCCCTCCACCCTCCCCCAAGCATATATTCCCTGCCCCTCCACCCTCCCCCAAGCATATATTCCCTGCCCCCTCCACCCCTTCCAAACATATATTCCCAGCCCCCTCCACCATCCCCCGTACATATATTCCTGGCCCCCTCCACCCTCCCCCATACACATATTCCCTGCCCCTCCACCCTCCCCAACATGTGTTGTCATGTACCAAAAAAAAGGGTCCAGTTACAGTGGCCAATTACACATCATCATTAAAGCTCAATCACACATCATCATAAATCTTAATTATATCATTTTAACGAATCATTTACACTTGCAATCCCAGTGCTTCAGAATGGATTCAGCTTTTGAAAAAAAATACTTTAAATGGTTTTCTGCCGGATTATTATACCTTTGTATGCATACTATCAATAAAGTTCATTTCTATGACAATTACATACCTCTGAGTGAGTTTTAGTCATGGATCAAGCATGTCGATATCATGTAATGAAATCCATTATGCAATCTTTGACTACCATTTTCTCAAAAACATTTTCCCTCAAATTTCTGCATTTGGAAACGGGATATCTCTGGGAGTAATTATGCTATATAAATAATGTTTTCAGTGTTGCATTGTGCAAACTCTACTGTGTGCAATGATCAGACACTTTTTTAAAATCATGAATAGTTTGAAAGATATAGCCATATTTGTTGCCAAAAAACAAGTTTGTTTCGTATTTAAAAAAATATATATATAAAAAATAAAAAATACAACATTATAAAAAAATTCTGATCATTGCACAATATAATGTATAGAGAACATGATTTGCAATAATTATAACTATATGTGGATTCAATAAAATGGCAGTTTCTAATTTGCCAATATTTGCTCAAAATGGTGGCCATTTTGTTTGTGACCATAGAAACGGGGGGGGGGGGGGTCTGGCTGAAAAAAGTTCAATATACCTTTTACTCAGTAAGACCCATTTCATGCATTGGGCATAAAAAATTGAACTGTTTGCACAAATTAATGGCCTTAACAGATACTTTTTCGAGGTTAATAGGCAGTTTATTATTGTGCTATATGTTGAACGTAGATTCTACTATACTTTTAGATTTTAAAATGCAGTAACTCTTATAAACACATTTTATTACAAACAACACAACAAATGTTCACCCGTTGGTTGGCATAGCTTGTATTTTACTGCATCCATGGTTTTTCCAGTTTAAAGATTCATCAATTAAAACACTAAGAAACTGCATAGTTTGTATTCCCTGTATTTTATTAATTTTGTTATATTTATTATGATACTTTTCTTATGATGACTTTCGTTATATAAATAAACAATTACATATCATTATACACTGCTTATTTTTAAACTGTCACATTTAGAGCAAAATTATTGAGAGACCACCAGAAGCACAAACACTCCTACGTCCACAGTTATGTTCTTTAGATAAAACATAAAAATACACAATATCTCATTACAGTTAAAACAAATCAAAAAGCAAATATCATAAAACTTTTTGTGAAAGAAAATAATAATAATAAAATAATAATTAATTTGAGAAAAAAAATTACAGGTACAAAATGTATGTATATAAATATATATATATATGTATATATATATACTGCGATGACACTTCAATTATAAATTGAACCACTGCCAGTGTTTGCCACCTATATGTTATTATTTGCGATACAGAGCTTGGTGTAGCAGATATTATGCACGGGGTGCTGGAGCTAGTGAAATGACGCGTCCGTAAGAAATGACAGAGCTAAGTAGACTTGACGTTGTGCCGACATTCTTTTGTCTCGCTTGTGAGGCGGTGTTCTTGTTCGTGAAAGGCGGCGGTGAAATCTACATTCATCTTGCGGCTGTGCTCGATGTCGCAATCTTTCTTCTCGTTCTTGTTGACTGATGGTCACGGTTTGTCGACTGCGTAAACGGTCGTCGGAAAAAATTATAATTCGGTTAGCGTTGGTCGAGAAAGATGCCATCCTTGATATGGAGTTGTTCTTAGCGAAAAGACGACGGCGATAATCAATTGTTTTGTATATGACTGTGGTAATAACGACAATAATAAAAATTGTATCATATGTATATAGGAGAAGGTGATGATTAAGTAAGTAAGCCATTTGTATGAGATATACACGTCACTTTTGTATGTTTTATTACAGGAAAATCATTTGCATTGTTTATCAGTAAGGTTGTTATGTTGACACTATTCCATTAGGAACTGTTGCCAGTGAAGTGACTGATATGTCAGAGAATTTTATTTCGAGAAACCGCCCATGTCACATGTTTGGGGTTAGACCGTAGGTTCCCCTGATTATGATAAGCACTGGTAGTTCTTGATAATTAATGGTTGTACTTAAACATGCATATATGTAGCTTGTAAATATCATGCTTTTTATCTGCCATGTATTTGTGTACCTACATCCTTTTATTAAGAGGGGATATGTTACAAAATAAAATAAATTTCCCTATTTATTGTATTAATAATTGGAGCAAGGCGCAGAGAATTAGGGTGGTAAACATAGTAGTTTGCTGATAAGCAGATTAACTTCCTGTTTGTTGAATGGCGGCCAG
Source organism: Escarpia spicata (assembly GCA_963995525.1). Lineage (NCBI taxonomy): Eukaryota > Metazoa > Annelida > Polychaeta > Sabellida > Siboglinidae > Escarpia > Escarpia spicata. The sequence continues at coordinate 33,187,490 of OZ023218.1, forward strand.
TTGATTAAGTTACGTTTTATTCAACAGTAAATAAATTGGGTGTTTAGCAGTCTTTGTTGGAATACAGAGATGTTTGATGAAATCATGAAATATTGTATAAAATGATGGAGTTATCAGTATGGCTTTAAAAACATAATCTGCACGTTTCCGTGTACATGTGTAAATATAAAGATGGTATCTGTAACTGGAGATTAGCATGTAAAATGTGGTAACTTTTTGGAAAGTATTGATAAGAGTTTGCTTCCTGTTATTTAATTAGTATTATATTTGACTTTAGTAATTACCAAAAAGTCCCATAAATTCAGGATAACAAGTTATGGTTTCTTTCCTCCATCTCTGGAAGACGAGGATATTTTTGGTAAATTGTGTGTACATACAGTTTGTTTCCAGTACTAATGCAAGAATATCTTTGAGTGGAGACTCAGTATCATTTCCATCGGTTCCAAGCCTCTGAGTTTTAATACATTTTATAAGTAAATATAACAAAAAACTAATGCTGTCTCTTTCCTGTGAGCTATTTATAAGAGGGTTAGGCAGCACGATGTCTTATAAAGTTGTGTATTTTGGTATTGAGGTGGCCGATCCTGGCTAAGTTTAAGTTCAAATTGATTCCATGCATGCAAAACAAGTAAAATTATTATGAAAATCGAGTAAAATAATTGAAACAGAAATTGTCATCATTACCGTTTATAACTGAAAACCGTAAAAGCTGGAATCATCATCTAGGTCATATGAAACTTACTATGAAAGCTGGAGCCATCATAGGACATTAAAACTTCTTCAGAGAACTCTAGGGGTCTCATTGTAAATAAGTACAAGTTTTGTTGTATTGAACTCAGATCAAATATCTCTTCTTATGTCTTGTAGGTCAACAATAAACTGCATGAGATGGCTGCTAGGCCCATGCCTACCACTAACCAGTAACTAAATATATATTAGGTACCTTTGGCAAATTGGCTAGAGGGAAAATAAATTAATTTAGAAAAAAGCCCAGTAACTTTGCTACATAGTTAAACAAAAAAATATGCTAGAGTGTGACCAGTAATGGAAAGTGTGTTCAGCAAAGAATATAACTATGGTCACGTGACCTGTGGCACTCTGCATGTCTGACAGAACATGCATGCATGCTTGCACCGCTGTGCCTGCATGTGCGTCATTAGTTTATATTGCTGCCACCAGATGGAGTCACCATTTGGTTAGGGTGACAGATGTGTGATGTTGGTATGCCAATGGCTTACACCCGCCTCCATTCCCGAAAACTATATCATTGCTGCAGTCACCGATTCTAGCATTGTGTGCAGTTGATAATTTCTTGGTAAATTGAACGTGGACTACAGTAACTCCCACCTTCCCTCCCTCCCTGGAGAATATCGTATTATTCAATCGATCCCTAGAACAAAGTTGTTAACTCTAACATAACACCAGTTGTTAGATCAGAGGCCAATGGTCCAACAAAATGGATGGACTTAGAAAGGGGCTAGTGGGCCTCACCACCGCAGCACCTGGAGGAGATTCACCAAAAGTGACATCCCAAAAGTAGCATATGAATATTATAGAGAATGTTCTTCAGTCCTTTAATTTAGTCATATTACAGTTTTAAGTTTAATGTTTACAGCAAAGAAAAACATTTACAATGGCTGTGAAACAGTGGTTGTTGTCGTGGATTGTAGAAGATGTCTTCCCTTTTTTACCAAACAAACTTTGAAGAAGACTGTCACCCTCTTTGTCCCTTCCACCCTTCATCTATCATATCTTTCCATCCCTCCTTTACTCCCACTCGCCCTACTTCCTCCCTCCCACCCTTCATCCCTCCCTTCCACCCTCCCCACATTCCAACTCCCTTCCTTCCTTCCTCCCTCCCTCTATCCCAACCTCCCTTCCACCCTCAACCCTCTCCCTCCTTGATAACTGGCAAGACACTCTATACAAAACAAATGCACTGGGCACTAAGGAAAGTGGATACCTAATCACAAATGGACACATCCATAACACATTTATAAATACATTTTTGTAATCAGACATTTTCATTTGATCTAGCCTTAACTAGCGTTGATCATAAGAATTACCGGTAGTTGAAATGTAATCTATGAGCAGTTAGGTGATATTGTGTAACTGACATAGTGTTTACAACTGAGTAGCTGCTATTTAATAAAATAAAGGATTTTGAAATTAGACAGTTTACAAAAATTAACAGCTTTTAGATAGCTAGTTGCTGGTCATTGCTTGTTATAGTGCCAAACAATGTGTCCAGTTATCTAATATGTACCCTTGGGTAAACACTGAAGGTTTGATGGAATATCCACAAACTACTCCATTTCAGTTAATTAACAATAAGTATTTAACCAGCACGAGTATCTGTTACGTGACACTGTGCACATACATAAGGCGGTTTCACTTTGACATATATAGCAAATTAGCAATGATGAGTCAAGGTTATTAATGATCGCCTCATGTTTACTCAATTATATTCTGTTGCAACAGCCAGTAAAAAGACGGACATAACCTATAATTTTAGCATTCCAGTCATGATTAAACACAGTGGCATTACCAAATACAAATGCCAAACTCGATCAGTTTTAATTAACTCTCTTTGCGGCATAGACTTATTACAAATTAGGAGTGCCACAGTAATGACGGACAATCGGCTCTACAACTAGCAATCAGTGCTCCATACAAATAAGAAGAAATCGTTCGTTCAAACGCGTGACTGATTTTGCATGTAGATAGATAAGGCTAAATCAGTGGCTGTGTTTTTTGTTGAATGCAGTGTGTGGATTTACGCCATACAGGGATCTTGTGGCACGGACATCAGCATGAAATTGCTCTTTCGGCTTCAGTAGTCTTGCTAGTAGAAAAGTCCATCCTCTGGATGGCACCGTATACATGTAAATGCAATTGATGGTTTCCCGAAATATTCGTTCATGTAAATGTGAACATTAAGTTACGGAAATGTCAGCGAACCTCTGAACAATCACAGAAAAAAATGTGTAACATTTTGATCAGTCTATTTATGTTCAGCTAACATCTGATGTGAATCCTAAAACCAGACAGATCTCTTACAATGGGGAATTTTGACAAATATGATGGCATTGTCTTTCTTCAATAGGGTTATTAAATTATTCTGTGATTGTTTGGGGCCCGAGTTGCAATTTTTTTTTAGTTCGTTCTATTAAGCGTACATGCCCTAATTAGCATACACCCCCTTTTTAGCAGCATCCAACGCCATGACAGTGATCTCAATGCCAACCATGACTGTTGAATCCATCATTGTGTTTTAATTTCTGTCAATATCACACTAGATTCAAAGCTTGGTGATGAAACAACATCGAAAGGTCCACCTAAATTATCAGATTTTTACAGTGTACTCATATCCTGTTGCTCGTATGTGAGATGCATAAATCGCTTGTCAGTCACGTCTACCGAGATGACTGTACTCGGGAACTTCAGGAACCAAAGAAAATGGGTGCATACCCCTGTACGCTTATTGGAACAAAAAATTTGACATATTTCCATGTCTCAAATATTTGCTAAGTGTACTGTATGCTTAATAGAACAAATACAGTATGTATGTATCTAGACAGTATAATTTCACCATTTTGATCTGATCAACAGTGGTCTAAATAGTCGCGTACATCATCTTTGACAAAGAGTTGCCGTTTTTACATGGATTTAACAATGCATGAGACCCATTGGTATATATATATATATATATATATATATATAACTTCCGTTGCCCAACATTTTCGGAAGAAAAAACGTGTATAGACATTATGGGTGGGTATCTGAGAATATCTCAAAGGGAGATTTTCTGGGAGATACCCTCCTACGAGCCCCTTGAAGCTTTCTCAAGTCGGCAAGAAGCAACCTGTGAGCTTGACCCCGTGTCCATTATCCACACCGCTACTTCACGGCCATTCAGGCTCGCCAATCTACAAACTGTTTTTGTGTCGGAATGCGCAGTCCTGACCCGAGGTTATTTAGCGTTGCCTGTTTCACAAACCTTGAGGTATTCCCCACTGTAATCATAACCTCAACAGTACTGCCTCTTTGGTCTCGTCTGACGCCTCGTATTCACGTAGCCGATATTTAGGGTGGCGCACATATCTTATCTGACATCTAGCGGATGGGGTGACCATGTCAATTACATGGTAATGTAATCATTACCTGGCCAGTCAACATCTTTATTATTTTCACCCGCTTTATGCACCCTCGAGGGTTAGGGGCGGTTTCGGGGGTGGTTTTACTTTCTACCACGATGACGCGCTAACTAGACGATGCGAGATTGGCTCGATTTTTAGCATGCCGATCGTGTTGCATGCAGGACACAGAGTATCGACTGTGCATAGGGCTTTGATAGCATTGCTGATTGCCCTAATAGCTACCCTACTCTCTCCTTCTGGCTACTACACGTTCCTGTCCGTACTTGCCAAGTTGGCATGATATTGCACCAATTTACTTCTGTTTGAGGTGTTTAAGCAGGTGTAGGTGTCAGGTTTACATGTAATGGCGGGGTTGTGTGTGTGCTTGTAATTGCACGGGGACAGAAACACCTATCGGGGTAACTCGGTTGGGTTGAACAAAGGTGTGCTTGAAACAGCGGTGGCAGAAACGAGTGTTGCTGCGATGTACTAGGTTGATTTACGGGTACCAAGGGTAATGAGTTGAAGTACATTCAAAGTTTGGGCATTTCTTGGCTTATGCAGAATTCCTACTGTACAGGGTGTCCATGTTTAAAGATTAGTAGTAGTAGTGGTAGTAGTAGATGATTTATTGCCAAGAAGCATTACAAAAATGTACAAGGAATTTGTGGCATTGTGGTGTAACCACTCAAGTACTCTTTATAACAACCAATACTCTTTTTTACACTTGTCTCCCCTAACCCTTCAACATACATGTGCTCGTGTAAAATATACAGATCAGAAACATTATAAAACGTGTATAAATTAAAAACAAATTTTAAAGAATGTTGCATATCTTCAGACATAAAAGAACTAACTTGGTAAAAAACTACTGGTATAATAATAGTAAAATTCCAAGAATGCAGCATCACAATCGTCTAAACCTAGAACACTTAAACAGTAAAACAGATATAGTGGTAGTTCATCATCATCATCATTGTGCAGCCCTAGTATCCCGTGGTTAAGCGAAGGCCTCAGCATGTCGTTTCCAAATCTGCTTGTCTTGCGCTATCCTCTGCCAGATGGTGCCCTTCCAGTACTCGTTAGTTCGTCTCTCCACCGTCTCGCCGGTCTTCCTCTAGATCATTTCCCTTCATAAGGTCTCCAGGTTGTGATACACAATGTCCATCGGTTATCTTGTAGTCTGCTGATGTGCCCTGCCCAGGTCCACTTCTGTCTTCTGATTTGTTCTATCACGTCTATGACCTTTGTCTTCTGCTTTACCCAGTTTTTCTCTCCCGATATGTGATGTTTAACATACTTCTTTCCATCTTTGTTTGTGCGGTTGCTAGCTTGTTCTTTGCCTGGATGGTGAGTGCCCATGTTTCCGTGCCGTATGTCATCGCTGGAAGTACTCATGAGTTGAAGACTTGTCTCTTCAAGCAGGTTCCAAAGGTACCCTTGAAGATGTCGCGGTGTTTGGTGAATGCTATCCAACCGGCAGTGATCCTTTTTTGAATCTCCTTGTCTTGGTTTTTGTCTCTGATACTGTATCGCTGTCCCAGATAGACATAGCTTTCAACGTTCTCCATCTGCGTCGTGTTGATATATATATTGGTGTGTCATTTTCTAGCATCACTTTTGTTTTCGAGATGTTCATCTTGAGACCTTGTTTTTCACTTTCATCAGCTAGCTCCTGCAGCATGTTTTGTAGTTCTTGCAGTGTAGTAGTGCATATGAGTATGTCGTCGGCGAAGCAAAGATGGCTGAGTTATTCTCTGTCTTTCCCAGGTCAGTCTACGGAATATGCCTTCGAGTGTTGCCATGAACAGCTTGGGCGATATGGTGTCACCCTGTCGTACTCCTCTCTTGATGTTGATCTTGTTGCTCTCTTTGTGTAGGTGGACTGTCACTGAACTGTTGGTGTAGATGTCTTTCAGGAGATTGATGTACACATCTTCTATCTCCTATTCTTGAAGGGAGGTCAGTATTGCTAGAGTTTGCACCGAGTCGAAACCCTTCTCGGAGTCGACAAAGCAATGCAGAGCGGGATATTATATTTTTGGCACTTCTCTTTCAGTTGGTTTACGAAGTGGTCTGTCGTTGAGTACCTGCTTCTGAATCCTGCTTGCTCTTGTGGTTGGTTTTCGTCTAGTGTCTTCTCAAGTCTATTCGTTAGTATCTTTGTGAGTAATTTGTAGATGTTTGATAACAGACATATCGGTCTGTAGTTCATTAAGTCTTTCTTAGTTCCCTTCTTGAAGATTATCACCATCTTTGTATTCTTCCAAGTGGTGGGTATTCGTCTTTCTGATAAGCATTTAGTATACAGCTTAGCCAGTGTCTTTGAGATGATATCTTCTCCTGCTTTTAATGTTTCAACGTTCACATGGTCGTTGCCTGATGTCTTCCCATTCTTCATATCTCTTAGCACTGCTTCTGCTTCCCATGGTGTTATCTCTGGTACCTCTTTCGGGTCGGTGTGAATTATGGTATTCTGTTCAATGTCACATAGCTCGGTGTAGAATTCCTCTATTCGTTCCATGATCATATCTTCGTCTTGTATTTCTCTACCCTGCTTGTCCAGAAGTGTAATCAGTCTGTCTCGGCCTAATGCCTGCGTTCGTTTTGCTTTCTTCAGGCTCTTTGATGACATAATCGTTTCTCATATGATCTCTTGTTTGTACTTTCTGATGTCCTCCTTCGCTTTCTTTTTGATGGTCTTGCATATTTCTGCGTACTCTATTTGTTTTTTACGGTCGCCGTTATCCACCATTTCTCGTCGTTTCTTCATTAGTGCTCGTGTCGGTGAAGGTATTCTCGTTACTACATGCCTGTTGATTGCTTTGGCTACGTTGTTGCACTTAGATGGGTCATCTCAGTGATGTTTTCGCTCATGGTGGCGATGTCGTCTAGTTCCTGTAGCGTCTCAAATTATTGATTTCGCAGTTCGAATTGGAATTCGATCTTTTTTCTTCCGATTTATGTGGTATCTACACTCGGTGGTCTCTTGTTTACCAACTTCTTCTTTTCAGCCTTGACGTCCAGTTTGATGTTGTTCATTACCATTCTGTGGTCACTTCCAATGTTGACTTGGTTGATGACAGTTACGTCAGTGACCATGCTTGGCTTGTTAGTCAGGATGTAGTCAGTTTCGTTCTTCGTTTCTCCATTTGGGCTTTTCCATGTCCATCTCCTCTCTGCTTTCTTCTGGAATATGGTATTCATGATTTTGTACTTTCTTGATGTTGCCTAGTTCTACCAAGGTGTCGCGTCTTTCGTTTCTCACACCTAGGCCAAATTTGCCTGTTGCAGTTTCCGAAATGTTTGTTCGTTTCCCTACTTGCATGTTAAAGTCTCCCATCACTATCATGTAGTGGGTTGGCTTTTCTAAGGTCTCATCAATGAGTGGTAGTTAACTAAGTAAAATAAGCATTACAACGCAAGAACAGAACTGGCAGAAGACGTTATGAAATGAGGAAGACCTCATCGTTCAAGTGTCTTACAGCCTGCGGGTAAAACTGTTTTTAAATCTTGTTGTTCTAGTCTTAATACTCCTCTAGCACTTCCAGGAGGGAAGAAGCTCAAAGAGATGGTTGACTGGGTTGGTTGTATCCTGCACAATGCTTCTGGATTTATGCGGGCACATGTCCAAGCTTTCGAAATATGAGGTTATGGTTGTAATTTCTTGATTTTCTTGTGATACTTGTACAAGGTGTCTCTAGCAGTGAGTCGCAACTGTTGTATTGCACAGAACAACTTTGTTTTAACTTAAAGAACTTTGGAACTGTGCATTTTGGTGGGACCAGGTGCATGGTTCGAGTTATGAAACGTATTTCAGTTAACAAAGTATCACTGTGCTTCATTTCCATATATTCATTCGGCAGTAGAGCTGGCCTACAATTCTTTTATAATGTTAATCCTAATGACATAATTTGGAATAACATCTTTGATGAAATAGTTTGACCAAGTACTCTGTTTTGTGAAGTGATCAGGGTGCATTAGGTGTTAACACATTGATTACCACATTGTTTGTGCATAATGATTTAACGAAAGTAGGGAAAGGTTCGACTGCATTATGGCAATTATAAGCAACCCGTCGCGCAGCTGTTAACAAGTGTGATACATATGTAGTGGGTTTGTTTCTTCAGTTTGTTTATACACTAATTTAATAAAGCTTGATGTAAGTGTCTCAGAATGTCCTCTTAATCATACGTATTATAGTATTGTGTTGGGTAAAGAATATGTAGTTACTAAGATTTGTTGGTAACTGATATAGCTATATGTCATTTATTTGTAACAATTGTAGCTCTATATCAAATCAGTCAAGTATGTTAGCAATATAAATCTAAATAAAATTCATAAAATATAGCTCATTTACTTGATACAATTAAAGCTGTACATTTTAAAATAAATTTTCAACAGATCTAGTTCTGATTTATTTAGTTTTTTGCAACAAATGAGTGGTATATACCTAACTTATTTGCAACAAGTGTAGCTCAATTTTTTTTTTCATAGAGCTACTTGCATCAAATATAGCACTACCACATTTGTTTGCAACAATTATACCTCTATAATTTATTTGCAAGAAACATCTATACATGAACACCACTCTACATACAAAATGTACCGGGCCTACCGGCAACAGTACTTTCCGAACGTATAGGATTTGGATTCACTATATTTAGGGATCTGGAATAGTATCATCAGTGATGCAAGGTCATTACGGATTGCACAAGACTGCTATCACTGGCATGAGTTTGAAATAACAAAAGAGATTAATTTTTCTCTAACTTTAGAATTGTATTTGCCACCTTTAAGACTACCGGTATGCTAATACACAATTCTGTATGCATGGTACATTTAAAGGATGAAGCATATGCTTCATTTCCTTGTTAATATAGTGTACATGAAATAGAGTTCGACCTATGTTGACAGCCAGAGATATGTTTGGCAGCTAACGCGGTACACTCGACTTATTGTTGACAGGTATTTCTTAATAAGGAGGGTGTCTATGAGATGGTGGCTTTCACTACCATAGACACACACTGGCAAGCTGCAATTCAACCCTGTCACCCCACCATTTACCCTCCGTCTGTTCATTGTACACCTGTCGTCTGTTCTACAAGTTGCCCCTCTGCTATTTGCCCCTTTCTGTCATACTCTGTGCTGTTGAGTATGCCACACAGGGTAATTGTGGGTTTCCGCTGAGGAAGGCATGATCGTCTTTGAGCGAGCGTGTTTCTTACTAAAACATGTCTGTCTGTTGTCGCTTTCAGTGCACAGCGCTGTGCTCCTGTGATTGTCTGCGCCATGTCCAGTTTGCTAAAGTCTGGTTGAAGACTGACTTGTGTTCCAGAAGAAGTGTCTTCTTGTGGGGGCAACTACAGGGGGAATGAGGGAAGGACGGAGGGAGGGAATGTAGGGAGGGAGGGCGGGAGAGAAGGATGAAAGAGATGGAATGGGAATAGAAGAGGGAGGGAAGGAACAATAGGGGAAGAGGAAGGGTGGGGGAGCGACAGAAGAAAGAAAGGAAAAAGAGGGGGAGGGAGAGAAAATGGAGGAACATTGGTTATAACTTATAGTAGAAGGGTGGAAAAGTGATTGAGCGATGGGGTAATTAGAAAGACCGATGGAAATAATAATGCAGAGGTGTGAAGAACAACGATTAAGGAAGTTCAACTACCATTGATAATGTAAGGTGACTGTTGTTCATTTAAAAAATTAATGTAACTGAACCTGGCAACAATTTATGTGCCTGATAAAGTTAGCAATATGTTAACAAGGTTGCTATCCAAAACAAAATTCCGGATGGCAAGTGGATAAGAGAGCCAACATAAATGGACCTGATAAGTCAGTGTTGGGTTATCACAATATCAGGTCTCCTAAAAGTTTATCTAAATACATCTTACCCTTATGAGATACAAAATATGTATAAAAAACTAAATATTTGTAATCCTATGTTCACTGTTCTTTTATTAACACTATAACATTTTGTCCAGTAGCTCATAAACCTTTTTTTCCATATAATTATGTGTGTAAGAAAAATACTTAGATCAATATTTTCGTTTAGTGGTATTTAACCACATTCTTTCTACACTGTTTCCCTTGTTTTTCAAGGGAACCATTTTACCACTGGTTGTCTCAATCTGGTATTTTGCATCTTCATACCTGCCAGCATTCTATTTTATGGTCGGACATAATTTAACTGGTAGGGAGGGGACCTCAAGTTATCAGGATTATACTAATTTATTTCTATCTGAACAAAACTGGTCGAGGATTTCAGATCATCGGGATTTAAATAATTGGTTTTCATTTGTGCAAAAAACCATCTTATCTTACCTACTGTATAGCAATGGGTTCTCTTGGACTCCAAGTTCTTCAGCAATTGTTCATGGCAACAATGTCTTGTGTCCAAATTGCTCACCGCTGGGGGGACGATCGTCTATAGTGAGATACAGACATCGACAAGAAGTAATGATTTGCTGTCGCCTGTAATTGTGTTGTGAACAGCCACTTGTTGCTTGCCAAGCCATTGTCTTCACTTCAAAGACCGGTGCCTTGCCACGCACTGTCTTCACTCAGTTCACTGATAACGGCTTGAGACCTTCAATAAAAGTATTGAATATCAATAATGTTCCAGACTGATTGATACACTCTCGATAATCGTCCATCTTGTCTTCGGGCAGGTGGCTAAGTACAGGTGCAGATTAAGGCAGGTATGTTTGAGATTATATAACATTTGTGAACATCACAGAAATGCCAGTAATCTGTGTTATTAACTGTGTTAAGAGTTATTGTGAAGTTTTACGTTGGCACGTGATGTACCCCTATTATGAGATGATTGTCACATTCCACAAAAGGGTTTATTTGAAATATGGACTTTTTTTGATGCTACAGAAAAGTCACTTTGATAACAATCAACAGCACACTTTGAAGTGTGCTGTTGATTGTTATCTTTCTTAATACAGTCATTATGTTTGCTTATCAAAATCACAGTTGTGTTTAAATTGAGCTTTTACAAAATTCAAATGCCTGTAAACATTACAGATGTGTAGTGTCTCTGTTTGGTGGAATGTCTCTCTTATTTTGGAGATCAGAAACTTAGCCTCAACTTTGATGTTGAGGGGATATGGCCGGTACTAACAAACTCATACATCTGACATTATGCAGCTTAGAGTAACGTTTTGGTTGTGGTAATAGTGAACATCATTTAAAATGTTTAAGGTTTAAATTAAAAGAAATAATAACATAATGCTTGAATTCATATTATATGATCAATTCCCTGTACATACATTTTGTTGACGGGTGATTTTTCATTCTGTACATTGTAACTATTGTTATAACACAACTATAGAACCATGATAATGTACTTGTATGTTGCATGGAGTCTGTGAATAAAGCAATTATTATATTATATTACATCCTGCTATCTACTTCCATGTCCACCAAGCCAAAAAAATCCAAAAATTCAATGAATTAGAAATTCCACATTTTATGCTGTGCATCCGGACATTTTCGAATATGTATATTTTTGGCGCGCTTTTCGGGTTGCCGAGATGTAACGTCACATATGACCCATACTCGCATCAGGCCGACCCTTTCCATATATTCAGAGCATGTTTACAAGGATAGCTTTCGGGTCGAAACGAGCGTCAAAATTAGTTATTGTTCGAATATTCCGATGTAATACAAACACTAGTCATCATAGAGGAGCAAGCAGTTATCTTACAGTTCCACATGAATCCAATTTTATTCCAAACAATGAATGCGAATGGGCCTGCAAGACAAGTCAACTAGGTTTTGCTGAGCTTGGGCTCGTTTTTAGAATAATTATATCGGATGCAACCAACAGGAGATAATCTACACCAATAAACATACATAATCTCATATTATCACTAGAATATCAATGTATGAAGGAGGAGTTGTACAATTTATCATAACAACTTAAATCAGTCAGCGAATTTCTGTCGGTCCTGCTAGCTCAGTTGGTAAACGTGTTGGTTCCGTAGCATTTATTTTGTAATCGGGCGACGCCGGTTCAATCCCAACACCAAACCATTGATTTTCTTTACACTTTTTACGTTTTCACGAAGTAATATAAACTAAATAATTTTTATACTATGATGCACTGTTTGTCAATATTTAAAAAATTGTTGTAGTAATTATATATTCGCCACAAAAATGAAAATATGGGAATTATATAACGATGTTTCTAAATTGTATTTTTCCAAACAAATATAATGTAATGGATATATAATTTATTAATTGTACATATATTGTAATTATATATGTGAAAACAAATGGTGATCTGTCTGGATAAATAAAATTTAGAAACATCGTTATATATAATTACTATATTTTAATTTTTGTGGCGAATAAATAACTACTACAAAAATATTTTCAAACTGCATCATAGTATACAAAATGATCTGGTATATATTACTTTGTGAAAACATAAAAAAGTGTAAAGAAAATCAATGGTTTGGTGTCGGGATTGAACCGGCGTTGCCCGATTACAAAATTAATGCCACGTTTACAAACTGAGCTAGCAGGACCGACAGAAATTTGCTGACTGATTTCAGTTGTTATGATAAATTGTATAACTCCTCCTTCATACATCGTTATTCTAGTGATATTATGAGATTATACACGTTACTTTCTGTAGCTGGATACGATATATGTTTGCTATGTATGTATATTGGTGTAGATTATCTCCCGTTGGTTGCATTCGATATAATTATTCTGAAAACGAGCCCAAGCTCGGCGAAACCTAGTCGACTTGTAGGCCCATTTGCATTTATTGTTTGGAATAAAATTGGATTCATGTTGAACCGTAAGATAACTACTTGTTCCTCTGTGATGACAAGTGTTTGTATTACATCGGAATATTGCACAATAACTCATTCCGACGCTCGTTTCGACCCAAAAACTATCCTTGTAAACATGCTCTGAATGTGTAGAAAGGATCGGCCTGATGCGAGTGTGAGTCATACGTGACGTTACGATACCACGTGATCGCCTAGCTCATTAATTTTTTTTCTTCTACGGGAATCGCTACACAGACGGGTTTAAAATCGAATTTATGCTACAAATGTTTTTTCTGTATTTTTTTAATGTTCTCGAATGTTATATACAATGTTAAACTTTGTATACACATGGAAAACGGATTTTAACTAATGCCTTGTTTTTATTTCCTTTGACTGCTTTCACACAAGAACAGCACACGTTTTCCGATATATGTTATTTTAAAGTGCAAACAAGTCAGTTCCGTCCATTTTGTTTATTCTATTATCTGAACTAGATTTCTGGTGCACTTACAATTGCTAACCATGTGGTTGTGTTGTCCGTAATGATAGACATTGGGATGTGCTAGTCTTGATAATTATGCATTTTGTTCTGTTCGCACTTGTAGTGTGTTACTGTGTGTATGAGTGTAGAGTACCTGTCAAGTTGTCACCGTTGTTTTGTTCTTTGTGAAGTGTCCATTCTCCTGACTTAGTCAAGTTGGTGCTACTTGTCAGGAATCCAGGACATACCCCCCAGACATAACCCACTGACATGGATTACCTGGTTCATCATTCAGAAAGACATTGTTTAAACAGCAAATACATTTTAGCATTTTTTATCGTACAAAAATTGATTTTATATAAATATATACCTCTGTCTTGTTAGCGGGAAAAGTAACAGTTTAATTATAAAATGTATCTGTTTACTTGCTTTACCTATATAATTATACTATACATAATTGTCTCTAAAAACTAGTTTTTGTGATCTCTGTCTGCATATTTCAGTCACATCCTGTGGTATAAAAACTGTATATTTATAATTATACTTTATATATTTGAATTGAGGAGGTTCTGTCCAGGTCTTTATTTTTGGACTGAATTTTGTGTGTCATTTCAACGGGTCTTCTCTTCTTGGTCTTGTTCATCTTCTTCTGTGGTCTCTTCTTACTGGTCTCTTCTGAAGATATTGGTTGTGTTATTTAGCTTCTATGGTCCCTTTTGCGTGCTCTCCTCTTCTGAAGACATTGGTCTTGTTATTCCTCTTCTATGGTCCCTTCTGATGGTCTCTTCTGAAGACATTGGTCTTGTTGTTCCTCTTCATGGTTCCTTCTGATGGTCTCTTCTAAAGACATTGGTCTTGTTGTTCTTATTCTGTGGTCCTTTCTAACTGGTCTCTTCTGATAACATTGGTTGTGTTATTTATCTTCTATGGTCCCTTTTGCATGATCTCCTCTTCTGAAGACATTGGTTTTGTTGTTCCTCTACTGTGGTCCCTTCTGACTGGTCTCTTCTGAAGACATTGGTCTTATTGTTACTCTTCTGTGGTCCCTTCTGACACGTCTCTTCTGAAATCATTGGTCTTGTTGTTCCTCTTCTGTGGTCCCTTCTGACTGGCCTCTTTTGAAGACATTGGTCTTATTGTTCCTCTTCTGTGGTTACTTCTGATGGTCTTTTGTGAAAACACTGGTCTTGTTGTTCCTCTTCTGTGGTCCATTCTGACTAGTCTCCTTTTCTGAACACACTGTTGCAGTTTTTATGTTTTCGACTCCATTGTTTTTACATGTCCGCCTACATACAGTCAGTAATAATTGTATGTCTTTGGACACTAAAGATAATTTGTTCGAATACAAACAGCCAATGATTGTATGTTTTTGTACAACAAAAATAATGTGTTTTTGTATTTATGTTTTCGGACAATTAAGGAATAGTTATTTCTTGTTGTTCCTCTTCTATGGTTCCTTCTTACTGGTCTCCTCTCTTATAAAGACATTAATCATGTTGTTTCTCTTCTGTGACCCCTTTTTGCGACATCAGACCTTTAGTGCAAGCCTGTCTGCACCAATTGATTTGGGCACAGAGTAAATGATTATTACCAGCTAATGTTCATCCTCAAGATGTTAATTAGTAACCCGATCAAACGCCATCAAACATGGCACACCCACATGTCTGCAACAGAGTACAGATCACATTGTGGTCACACGTTACACTGATTACAATCGATTGGCTAATGACCAGTCACCAGAAGAGTGGACATTATTAAGAGATCCACAAACTGTAGCCTCAAGACTCTTTCAACTTAGATTCACTGGATAGCACGATGTTTCTTGGCACAAAGTGACCAGGAGCGACTACTCATTTGAGGTCTGGCTGACCTCTTTTCTGACTTCTTTTGTGAAGTCTCTGCCCTTGACTTTGACAGGTATCCAGTGTCCTCATACCAGGATATGTTTGTGATGATCTTGCACCACGTGTTGAAGCATGTGGGCATTTGCTTAGTGTAAATATGTTTACATCCTGATGACTAATTAATTATCATGTTGTCTGTGGATGTTTTGAGGAATTGAATCAAAGGACATAGGATTGTTAAGAGGTTGTTCATCAGTTTTATAAATTTTTTGTTCTTGTATCACACTTGACCACTCTCATGTCAGGACCCAACCTATTTGTTTATATCCACCACAAAATGCTAGCTCATCTGTATACAATTGATTTATGATTCTGGTGAATTCATCAGACAAACTATCAATTTATGTTCACAATTCATCAACATTTTTAGTCCAGCACTAAAATTTAATTAGAATATTCCCACTTTCTAATGATAAAATGAAAGTATTTCTGAGATTGTTTAACAAAAGTAAGAACTGTTGTTAGGGGCATAACTTAAGCTATTCACCCACCGCAAATGTTAATATAAATATGTGTTTAAATGTTCAAATCAATTGAGGATCTCTGAAGTTAAAAATAAACAAATTTACCAATCTGCATTTATCAGTCATGTGTGCAAGAAGAACAAATATACAAGTTAATAGTTCACTTCTTCTTAATTGAAATGGTTTCAAATATTGCATGTATTAACTGAACTAGTAGTAGTATTATAAGATAGTTTTAATTTAATTTCCTTCTTAAACTAAACTGATGTCTTACAACCAAAAACAATTAGTATATAGTTTTGCAAATGCCAGTGCCTAAACATTTATGCAAAACATATGTAAAAATACAAACGTGTCATCATATTCAAAAATGTGCACACATGCAGTGAATCTGCTTGTTTTCTAATAGCATCCAATTATTTGTGCAACCTGTAATCCACTCCGCATTATTCACTTTCCGTATTTTGCTTTCGGCAGTACGTTTTTATTGGCAAGCAGACCAGAGTATTGGCTAAGTGAGCAGAACAAATGGAGACTTTATTCTTGGAGAAGGACGCCTGCCACCGATCGTGTGTGTGTGGGTTCTGCCACTTGCCTTTACCCTCTGGTACTTGAGACAAGGATCTGCGCCTCAGTGGTTAGCAGGCTCTGTTAAGGCATCGGCTCAGTGGTCATAGCACTCTCTTCATGGCCAGGACATCTGCCTTCAGGGGGTGTTTTGGACACGGATATTTTAACAGGATTTAACAAGATTGCCACTCAGAGCAGAAACCCCAGATGGCACGTGGACAAGGAATCCTTTGGCTCGGTGTGAGTTTTTGTGTCTGAGTAACCTTCCATTCTGAGATATTTGTCAGTTTTGTTTTTAAACATACTCATACTGCTAGTAATTACACATTCAGTAGATAATTTGTTACATTGATTTATAGTCCTCTGTGATAATGAAAACTTTCTGATATATCCAGTCTTCACCGTTCCTTCACTGAAGTTACTCCACGTCCTCTAGTCCATCTGCCTTGATTACTTCTAAAAAAGCTTATCATTTTCATGTTCCTTGCTTTAGTAATTTGTTAAATAGAATGATTGTTTTAAATTGTTGTAAAACTCCTAGTTTTCTGACCTGTCTAAAGACAAAACTACCGACACCCGGCCTCTACTTTCATCTTTCTTCCCTGTCACAATACATTTGGAAAGTTTGATGAGAAGTCAAAGAACCACAACTTGAAAAGCACACCCTTTCCAAAAAAGTTGTACCTGTGTTCAGACTGGCTTTGTTTGTTGTCAGAAAAAGTTCTTTGAAAAGCAGTATCCATTGACACAAAGTACCTCAAATTACAACATCATTTACCAACTGGTACGCTTATCCCAGGACGATCAGACAATCATTTAACAATTCAAAAAATTAACAAGCCGCAATCAATCATTCGACGAACGAGTTTATTCTTCATGCCAAACCAGGACATGTCTGACTTGGTCACTATGCCTTTCACCGACCCATTTTCTTGATTTCTTTGACTTCTTGCAAGTTCGTACACGATCTGCGAATGTTGATCGAACAGTTTTAAGGCCGTCAAAATAGAAAACGTTTAACTGCTAGTTAGCCTTTGGTGCACACATGTTTCAGCTCTTTAGTGCGGTTTGATTCTGCCGCAGATTACGTGAGGTTGTTGTCGACCTGTAGCAGCGATGTCGGACGCAGATCAAAGGCAGGTGCATGGAGACGATGGTATCGGGTCAGAGTAGATTGCCTCGCTATAACGCCCGGTGCTCGTGGTTAAGACAGACTGACAGTGATGACGTGTAAAGACCTGTCAAATTGTCATGTGACCTCCGCTTCACACATTTCTAATTAGCAGGTTAAACCAGTGAGATTGCGGTCGTCCACAGCGCCAAATAGGCTCCCTCTGACCCAGAAGACACATTATTGGGTTATCTTATATATGTGGTGTCGCATCTTGGAGCGCCGTCTCCAACCCAAGTTATGGTAATCGCAGGGTAGGGCGCCGAACATACCACATGTGTCCATTTTTATTTTAGACACACAATGGCACGGCGTATACCGTCTGTGCATCTCTTTTTTCTATATCCTTTGATCTGTAAGAAGTTTCTGTAGATGGTAGTCATTCATGATTTCATGACCTGAGTGTGAAGCAGGTGAACTAGTCACAGATGTCATTACTTTTTTGCGTGCTTTTTTCTGTGATTAATGAACAGTTATCCCAAATGTGTGTGGTGTAATATGAAATTCATTTAGCAGCAGTCTGCCCATCTGCAGTCTCATTGAAATCTAGCATGGAATGTGGTTGGTTGGTTGTGTGCCTAACGTATAGAGTACCTCATAGCATTTTTATTGTGATTATAGATAAATACAAACAATTTTTTCATAAAGCGCAGCAAACAGTCCTTGGAACTGCTCTAAGCACTTTACAGTTTACATTTACATTTCATTTCACCCTTGTCAGACATGTTCAGTCAGCGATTCCATTCATTCGAACACCATGTAAAATTGTATGGGAAGTATTCAGCATGTATTATGTTGTTGTTGTTGTTGAATAAACGTTCATTCATGGTGGAATTACTACACAAAAGCCAGTTGTTCACATATTGTATCCACCACTGTCTATATCCAGGTGCTCATTCATGAACTGAAGCAACATGGAATGAAGGAAATTGTGCAAGCTTCAAAATGGATTCTAACCTAGATTTTCTCAATTGCGAATCTGATGTTCTAAATAGTTCACTATAAAATGTGATCATAATTATACTGTTTCTGTGGTTAGCAACTCCATCAGTAAAACTATGTTAATTTGTATTTTTAACTGAATACCATATGTCTGTGTAGCTAGCTATATGATGTTTGTAAAACACCTTGGCAGCATCTACTTCCCCTAACTTCCTAATCTTATAGCTGTGATACAGTCATGATTTATTGTTTTTACACTTTGCAATACATAACAAATTTAATAAAAAATTATAACAATTAAATATTAGTTCACACTAAAACAGAAAAGTTAATATTTGTGCGAGGGTCGGGGGACTGTGGCTGGTAAAAACTTTCTCTGACCAGTAGACATTTTGAGGAAGGGGGGAACAGTATTATTTCTCCCAACAGGAAATCACAAACTATTAACATTGACAAACAGTATAACCTATACAGAGATACATGCTTGATTGTCAAGGATATCTGCCCTAAAGATGACGTTCTGTTCCTACATGAACATTGATGAATGGAAATCGTATTACTTTAGATAGCAGTAAAAACCACCCACTAGATCTAGGGCGTCAGGTCTAAATTAAGAAAATTACTGAAAATCCTAAGTAAATAAAAAAATGTTGACAGTTTTCAATACCTGTCTTAAGACTTTAAAAAGGAGTGTCACTGATTATTGGATTTCTAAATTAACATTGTTATACTTCAATTTGTAGTATTTATTGGTGTCATATTTTTAACATCAGAAATTGTACAAACTATAACTTTGACTGACCAATTAATCACCCCTTGACAACTATTTGACATCTCTGGATTTGTTGTAATGCTTGCATATTTAGATAAAAAAATTTTGTGCATTTTTAACATATTGAAATATTGACGTGTAAACAAGTCTACAGTAGTAACACATTTTTGGGATATTATTTTTAACCAGCCAAGATGATAATTATGATTGCTTTTAAAATCAATCAGTGTCCTGTGAAAATGTTAAGTTACCCAATGACCCGGTGAGATTTAACAGTATTGGGTCAGTGAACTCCAAGTAATGGATCGCACTGGACATTAGCCTGTTTTGGCCAGATTGTAATAGGGGTAATGACTATCATTCTCTCCCTGTGCTGAAACAAAAAAATTATGGTAATGTGCAGGATGCCTAGTTTTGTATCTACATTGCATGCACAACAAAGTGTGCAAAGTCAAAACGTGACAACTGAGCAGTTGTCTTCCCCTTTGGCAGCGTTAACAAGGTTTAATTGTTGAGCTTGTCAAAGATTCTAGCTGTTGAAAATGAACTGTTTTAAAGACGCCTGCCCACACTTCTTTAATCACCAGGTTTCAGTAACAAGTGTGATTTATGAGGCAGCATTAGGGGGTATTAGCGATTATATGGAGAAAGCCACTCTGATAATTACTTGTCTTATCTGAGGGCTTCGGCATCATTGTGGTGTTTTTGTGACGTTTTTGCCCTGCATTGTTTACTAATATTTCAATAACCAGACTGTGATCTGCGATCAGTTCACAGCGCTTCTTCGGATCGGGTAGCAGCAAATTAAAATATCAAGCATTCAACCAGGCGGCGTATGACAGATCTGAAAGGTGACTATGATCGACAGATAGCAGTCGCCTTGCTAGGATGACAGTGTATGAATGGGGCAGCACACAATTGTGGAAACAGAATTGCCATTGAGTTTCTGCCATTGCCCGTTCCCTTGTTGGGTGACCTGGTGACTAAGTGATGATTGTTAGTAGTTGTAACGATATAGTACTCTCGCAATACATGAGTCATAAAATTATATGTATGGCGATACTAAATAAAAACTGTTTTTTAAATTGTTTCCCTGGGTAAAATGTAAAGTTGTAATGATTTAACGATGTATCATAAATCGTGATGCCATGCATGCGATATATGATGTATCGTTTTGTAGCACTACGGTTTTATTTATCATGTAGCATATTCAAAATTTATGTTCTACTTTAATGTACCCCGGTATATGAACAAACAAAATTTTTTATACAAAATTTCTTTATTTTCTGTTTGAAAAAAATTACTGGGTAAAGTGCATTACACAATTATTTCTGTCATCAAAGAAAAAGTTTAAACACTTCAAAATGCAACACAATGTACCATTTCGCAGACAATATTAAAAACTGACATGTCATGTCCCAGACACACACATGCAAATGCACTTTTGCCAGCACTAGCTTGTCCATCCACCCCATCACCATGCAAATAAATTTACCCAGGGTACCAATCAGAATCACACACACACACACACACACACACACACACACACACACACACACACACACACACACACACACACACACACACACACACACACACACACACACACACACACACACACACACACACATATTTTAATTGTAAATTTTAATCCTACCATCAGTACTGGTCAAAGTGACCATTGGTTATAAATTAACCTTTAACTATGACAAATACAAATTTAGTATTGGTTAACAAATCCACGCAGTAATTATGTATATTTTCATGTGTTCTGTCCGAGTTCAACTAACAGAATACTATTACAAACCATGGAGTGTTTGCACACCTTCAACAGTCTTCCCTAGCTTTATGGTGGTGCTTTTATGTGATGTGAAGGTGTTCAGGCAGAAAGTTGCCATTTAATTTTGACATCCAAAAGCTGATCACTGAACAGAGTTCTTCATCTGAGCTGTCCTAAAGCTGCTTCCTCCTTGTTTAGTCCATTGTGAGTCAGAGTCTTTGATGTACAAGTATGTAATAGTTTAAGTAATATCATCAGTCGGTTTAATAAAACAGTAGATCCTTATGTTAAAATCATCAAGATAATTGACATTCACTCATTATATCTGGTAACTTGAGAATTGCCAGGCTGACATTTAGCCATTGACCCACGGCCACTGGACCTGTTGGTCACACGGCTTTAGAGAGACCAGAGAGTCACTTTAGTTGATGTTGGGTATAACGTTAAATAAGTTACAATTTTGTCTGAAGATTTCACTACAACTAGTTTACATTGCATAAAATTAAACGAGTTAGCATGTTGTAGTTTTAGAGGAACATAGTCTGTTCATCTAACCAGAATTAGTGGGCATAGTAATTTGTAACAGGAAGTGTGGGTGTGTTGAAGGTGAGATAGTTTAACGTCAAAGAGTGTAGCAGTTAACTCAGCCTGACTTGGCCATATTGGCAGTAAAGCTTGTTTTGAAACTATATACTAAACACAATTTGGCAGGCAATATACCTTCAACATAGACTTAAAAACATTGTAGTAATTAATCAATTAGAAACTAGGAACAAACTGCCTCCTTTTAAGGGGGGATTTTATTGCGTGATGGTGTCAGGGATTTTTCCAGGCGATTTTCTGGGGGTTCAAATTGTCACTAGTCTCACAAGAGAGATCAAACTGGCCAAGCAAAAGGAACAGTACCGGTACAAAAATACAAAACATGGGTTCAATTTCATAGAATCACTGCTTCCATTATGCCTGCTGCAACAGAATGGGTGACGCCACCGGTAGATTTCTGATACAGCCACGTGGTCATTTGAAGACCTCTTCGGAGTATTATCAGATAGAAAACGTTTGATCCTGTGCCAAATGCTGAGTTATTATTACCAATTATCACATGCTCCAGACATAAGGAATATAATCACGAGTGATCAAAGTCAATCCGTTTAATGTTCATTCCTATGTAAGGGGAAGTGTAAGCATCTAGTAATTATGAGTATAACCACAGTCTGTGCAGGCTAGGTCACATGGAAGGTTTGTAAGTGTTTGATGTCTGCTGCCAACTTTCCGGCACGTCATATCTCTAATTACATTTCTTGCAAACTGTTATCTGTCACAATATAAACCATTATGATTTGTATTCATATATGTTTGCACATAGCTGTCAACATATTTAATTTTGTGTTTTCCACCAAACAATTTTCAGTTTCATATTATACTTGGTTTTCGGTGGTTTATAGTAATTATAAACTGAACTAATTTATGTAAGAATGGATATATTTGTTTCCTGCGATTTTAAAAACATACTTTATTCCATGTATCTAATCACATCTATTGTTTCCCATGATATAGACATTAGGTTAAGAGGTACCCTTAAAAACCAGTGTTTTGAAACAGGTAAACCATGGTTTACCAAGATAAAATACCATGATTAACCGTGGTACAGTGTATACCATGTTAAATACCATGAAGTTTTGAAACAAGTAAACCTTGATAAAATGTCATGGTAAACCATGGTATTCTATTGTTTACCACAATAAACCAAGGTATATTTTCAAACGGGTATTAGGCCATGGGCCAGAAGTGTCCCTCGTGTACCCCCCCACAACTCTACCAACCCATGTTTTTTTAAGCTTTGGGGTCCCTTGAAGATGATTTCAAGTGGTAACAGTAAAAAAGTTGGGTCTCACTACCCATTTCCAACCTATTTTGGATGGTACCCTGAAATATTGTATTTGTCGTCAATGTCGCGTGGTATTTAATCACCTACACCACAATCGTCATTGTATAGTCATATGTGTCTCGATATGTACTTGTGATATGTAGAATTGAAGGTTTTCATCTGCTGATCATTATAATAGCATTCAATTGATATTTACTATTATTGCATACGCCCTAATTAGCATAGAATAACTACACCCCATTCTCACTCGTGACCGCATAGATGGCAACATTATTTTTGTCAAATATATAAATTTCCCTTGATCCCATGGCCTCTTTAAGATCAAAATAATGCATAACACTTGTCATCATTATCAGTGTGGTCGGGGTCTACCTGAGCTATATCAGCCAGTTCACGTGGCAGCAAATCTCCATCATACCAGAGTGGCTCAATGCTTCCATTACTGATGTTCCAGCCATGGTTTCTGCTCACTTTGGGGACGTCCGGCTCAGCAATATGTGCT
This sequence comes from Escarpia spicata, assembly GCA_963995525.1. Classification (NCBI taxonomy): domain Eukaryota; kingdom Metazoa; phylum Annelida; class Polychaeta; order Sabellida; family Siboglinidae; genus Escarpia; species Escarpia spicata. The sequence continues at coordinate 33,210,892 of OZ023218.1, forward strand.
CTCTTCCATATGCCAACTTGATAGTTGACTCTTCTGACATGCTGGGTGAGACTGCGCTTGCATGGTGGTAGATTGCCCATGTCAATATTACCTGAAGGAATAACACGGTTATCCTTGGCACACAGCTCATTGATACGAATTAGCCTGAAGTCTTCAACGTTTGACACCTTTGATCTCTACCATACACAGCACAAGTGAAGCTGTCCAGCTCATCAATCCTTTCTTCAAGTACGTCCCATGTATCTCCCAGCTTCTTGAGTACATGAATGTATTTAGGAATCTTCAGTAGAGGTTTCACCGAGATCAACTGCTAGTTTGCTGACATCAATAAATCTTTGCTTATTTCCTACACCAGTGTCAAACAAGATGGTGATGTCTCCAATTGATGCAGCATAGTGCAGAAGAACGAAGAAGATGTGTGAATCTGGGCTCTTCACACGAATGAATGGGTAATTCCAACTCCTCGCGTAATTAACATAGAGGATAACTCTTGAGTTAGTTTCCTCCTGTGATGACTTCAGAAGGGGCAGTTCATGGGTTACTGTCGTCCGGCCGTCATTGGAAGTCACCAGTGTGGCATTCTCGTCACATATGAAGATCACTTGTCTTCCTTGCAGTTGTGATGCGTATCCATCAGTCTGCCACAGCTTCAGAAGCAGTTTGATGAACTGACACTTGTTTTCACCTTTGGACAAGAATTATTTCCAATCAGATGGCCTCTTGGTTGCCTCTCCTTTCAGAATCAGCTTCTCTCTAGTGTGGCCAACTCCTTCAGGTTCAGCCCTTCAGGTTCAGCGACCTCCTCTTTTTCCTTGTTTGAGATGGTATCTCAGGACAGTCACCAGATTCCGCAGAATGATCATCATTGCCAACTTCCTATAACATGCTGCCATGAGCTGTGTGAACTGATCCTATCCTTTTCCTGTGAGATCATTCAGAAGCTGTTCGAAATGATCAAATTATGAATGGAATACCGTTGGTCCTGGTGGTGACCTGACAATCTGGTTGGAGAGAAGAGTGGACGACTGCATAACAGCTTCAGCCAGCGCTGTCTCCAGCTCCAGTGAAAAGGAGTAGCTTTCACAGTGTCCCATTCTATTCAGGAGAATTACGAGTTTTTCACTCCTGAACATATGACTCATGGACATGCTCATGAAGATGTGTTTGGCAGCTTCCACGATCCATTGGTTGTTGCCCGGCAGATGTCCTAACCAATTGACAGAATAAGTCTCTGTGTGCGGGATGATGTGGGAGCTGCCATCCCAGTTATGACATAACATAACAATTTCTAGAGTGTGTCTGATATGATAGTGTCAATTCTGTCAAAATCACGGGGAGTTGGTGGTCATTTAAGATCAGGTGCTTCAGCAAACCCATCCTGGATAGTCTGTGGAAGATATGTACCAGTGGTCTTGATAACATTAGTTGATCACAACTGGAAGGCATGTTTCACGGCTGTGTTGATGTTAATCTGTGACTCATAGACTATGCTTGACTGGAACTTCCCCATATTGTAGAAGGACAGTTGGCCATTGAAGGGTTCATGGCTTTCAAGTTTGAGTTTTAATTTCTCACTCCGATAGTCAGGATTACTGTGCTCTGTATTATCTATGCTGGATATGTACACTTGTTACAGTTAAGCCAATTTCACCATCTGCCTCTTCATCTGTACTTTGCCAATTCTCTGGTTTTTGTATACAGTCCATGCATACGGTAGTTCTTGTGGAACTTGGCTTTACAAGCAAACAGATCAAAACCTTGTATTCTTGTGGGGAGCTTCTCATCCTGTTTTATTTCTGCCGTCGTCGCCACAGAACTTCCACAGAAAGTCGGGAGTGTAGAAGGATCAGATGGTTGTGATGAGGTGAACTTCAGTGTGTCCATATTCATGGTGAAACGTTTGTTGCATTCTCAATGAAAGCCATGATATTCCATCACTGTGTTTGGGTGAGCTTGCTCGTTTCCGTTTTAATGGTTAATACATACAAAGGTAGGTATGTAATATCAGCAGGTCAAATTGGTGTAAGTAACAAAGCTTATAATTTATCGTTATCCAACTTAAATATAATTTTAACTTATCGATATCTGTGAAGTTGACCTGAGGTATTCGTAAAAGCTGCAATTGAGACATCAATAATATAATATGAGACTTAAATAATATAATATGGGATACAACCTTGTGATCCCCACATACCATGATGAAACATGTAAGAAAACTAGTATTCCTGCTGCAATAGTACCTAAATACTGCATAAAGAACGTAAATGACTTATAAAACAACAATATTATAGTCACTTCTTCATTACATTTTAAACAATCCATTGCTGATGCAGTACAGTGTGTAATAATTAAAAATGACCTGCATTACGCCTCTTGATCCGCGACATTACGATTATCTTTGAAGCATCATATCTAATCCATTTGTAATGACAGAAAGACAATTCTGGTATCAAATGAAAGATAATATGCTGCAGAGTTTTATGCATTATTATTTTGATCTTGAAGAGGCCATGGGATCAAGGGAAATTTATATATTTGACAAAAATAATTATGTCATCTATGCAGTCACGAGTAAGAATGGGGTGTAGTTATTCTATGCTAATTAGGGTGCACGCCATAATAGTAAATATCTATTGAATGCTATTATAATGATCAGCAGATGAAACCTTCAATTTAAATTCGACATATCATAAGTACATATTGAGACATATATGACTATACAATGACGATTGTGGTGTGGGTGATTAAATACCACGCGATATTGATGAGAAATACGATATTTCAGAGTACCATCCAAGATAGGTTGGAAATGGGTAGTGAGACCCAACTTTTTCACTGTTACCACTTGAAATCATCTTCAAGGGACCCCAAAGCTTAAAAAAACATCGGTTGGTAGAGTTGTGGGGGTGCACGAGGGGCATATCTGGCCCATGGCCTATATGACTGTATTATCCAAAAACAAAAAACAACTTCATTACTCTTCACCATTTTACGTCATTGGCATTTTGTCAGTTATGATGGCAGTTTTTTAAATGTTTATTTATTCTGAATTTCATTTTACATACACAATTTATGTTATATCATAATATATTATTATATAGTTATACATACATAAATAAATAGCCCTGAACAGTTACATATTATATGTGATATGAAACAATAATTAAGTACCACCTGTGATTAATTTGGCACTAATTTAACTTGCCCAATAACCGTCCTGAATCCTGTAATAAAATCACATACAACTGTATATTTAAGCAATGGCAAGCAAATAGGTTTTTTGTTGTTGCAAATCTGCAATTATTACGGAAGTGTTCATCATGCATAATGCAGATGTATAATACTTCTTTTACCTTAAGTTTCTTTTGAAATCAGTAATCAGACTTTAGCTATTTGAACTTAAGTAATAACCAGTTTGAATTCGATCACCAATCTGTGCCATTACTACTACTGTGCACAAACCTGGGTAAGGTTTCAAAGCAGGCACAAGAAGATTTTGTTTAAGGTTTCAAAGGAGTCGCATTGTAACAGGAGCTGTTAGGATAGTTTCATCTCACAATAGACCATCATTGGCTAGTGTTTCAGTGCACTATATTACACAGTACACCTGTACTGATGCAACAAGAGTGCATCTCCGGCGTAGCCAATCAGCTATAGATGTGAGCAAACAAGGAAACATACTAATTCACATTCATTAAATATATACAAATACCTTTAATTCAGGATAAAAAACAACCATTTCGTAAGGGCTAGAAAATGAAGTCAACTGTTAGTGTAACATTATTATTTGTGTAGTTTTATGTTCAGTTCTGCAAAGCTGCTTTGAAGATATTTTCAAATTAGTGTTCAGTTGAAAATCTATGCCATGGCTGACTTGTTAAAATAGTTGTTACTGGTTGAGTGTCTGCCAGTTTTACAGACCATTGAATACAGAATGTATTAGTATTGATCTTGTTTATCTTGGTTGGTTTTTGAAGTAATATCCATGCAAAGCAAGTTGCAATCATCATTTAAAAATATATGGTTTGGTGGGGGGGTGAGGTAATTAAATATATCAGTTTTATGCCATATAATTATCACAGAGATTGCATTACATAAATTATTAACAGGCCGATAAATATTCACCTTTAATGGTGAAATATAACATTTTCCCTCCAGGAATTTATTGGATTGTATTTTATTAACTCAATTCTTGTTTCATTGCAGTTATTTCCTGGTCAACTTTGACAGCCCTGGGACACCACTGACCAGCCTGCTTGACCACCTGCAGCGAGACCTTGACATCATTCGACCCCGGCTACTTCGCAAGGAAGAGGAGGTGGCGCGCCCTTGTGAGAAGGGACCATGTGACTTCGGTGAACTTGACGAGGAAAAAAGACGCAGGGTTAAACTCAATCTCAGAAACCTTGTTAAGAAGTTATAGTATGAGAGATATCTGGTGGTCACAGTGGGACAATGTGTCACTTACTGAACATAGAAAGATACATTTTTTGTACAATACTTATTAAAGCGTGTGTGAACAAGTAAAATGTGTTGTAGATTTTGCATTTTGTAAACCACAAAGTGCCAAAACATTGCCTACATCATACTGTCCTCTCGGTGGCCTTGTAATAAATGTCATTAATTCTTTAAAATTATTATCTGACATTTCTTTTAGTTTCTGCGAGCAATTCCAAAAGGTGACAGACAGATGTATTATTTTAAACCTTACATGTAAACAGTATGAAGGAAACAAAGTCATGGAAATAAAGTCATCGCTTTGGCAAGGAAAAACTCACTGGAAATAAAGTCACAACATTGTTTCATTCAAATTCGCTACACTATTTATAAAGTCTTTCACATTTTCACGGATAACTTGGCACAATAAAGTTTGGCAATTTAGGCAAATATATTCCAAAGAAACTCTCACAGTTTTGGAGATGTTCACTGATAAGTGAGCATCAGTTATATTTAAAGAAAAAAAATAGTATAAAGGTGGCCAAACACTTCTGTGATCTATAATGTCAATATAATTTGTAGTTTATTTTGTATTTAGTATTTTAAAAAACAAACAACTATTACACTGAAAATTGTGACTTTTTATTACTTTTTCTTGCCTGTTGCCATTATGCCCTGTATTCTTTCAAAACTTTTGAGTTGCCATGTTTGATACTGTTCTGGTCTGGAACTCTGTCCTGGTATGTCTGTAACATATGAATCCGGGACAATATTCCCTCTGGACAAAAGCCCCTTGGACAAAAGTCCCTAGTACATAAGCCCCTCCAGACATAAGCCCCTCAGTGAATATAATATATATTATATATATATATATATACATGTATGTATATTCAGTCAGTCAATCTAAATACGTACTACCCTGTAAATATTGTTATCACACTAATAGACAAAGTAACTTACCCTCCAGTCTGCCTGGCAGCACTATTTTAGTACTTATTTTGTATCAGTTATAACAAAATTACAAGAGTGAAATAAAAAGTTGTGAATCCTTTTATCATTCTTTGAGTTTAATAAATAAGTCAAGTAGTATATTTCTTTTCCTATAATAAATATAAACATAGAATTATAACCTCAGAAATCAATGCTCTTAAAAATCACCAAAATATTTTATATTATGTATTTGATGTTATACTACTACATGTAAACTGTAGTGTTCTTGCAATCAGTGGTGAATGGTGAAAACTAAGCAGACACAGTCAGGAAAAAAGTCTAAAAAACTTTTGCCTAGGAAAATACATCTGTAAGTCAATAATCAATCAATATAAATCAATAAATTTATTTATTTCAAAATAAAGTTATGCGTACAACATATGAAAGAGATAATAAGAGAAAAGATATATTGTTTGAAAAGAAGTAAATATGAACTAGTAAACTTATAATAAGTTACAGCATAATTTTATTCGAAGACTATGCTAAGTACAACATTTAGCAATTATTCACCTAAATTTATTTATATTATAAATACAAAAAACTCAAAATTTTAAAGTTTTTTCCTGTGACTATCCTACATTCGAATATATACATAATATATATATACATATATATATTATATAATTGAGGGGCCTTTGTTCAAGGAGTTTTTGTCTGGAGGGGCTTTCGTCCTCGCACCGTAACAAATATAGCTGTAGCTAACATGACATAGAAGTATTTCTGTCTGCTCAACAAATTATTTAATACTTTAATGTGGTAGTACATCTTTTTTCGTTTTGTTTTAAAGACATCATTAGCAATTGAACAGTTGCGCATGATATGTTACACTATAATAGCAAGGTATGGGAGGTATGTGGTCTGTTGTCAAGGAACAGGGCAAACCGTCGTTCACATGACTTTGGGACTGGGGCACACAGTGGCCATTGAAGGATGCATTTCAATGGGTTTCTCATATCAGCGAATCTATCCCAGCGTGTGAAGTTGATTCCAAAGATGAGACCCCTCTGTCAGTCACAGACCTTGTTAGGGTGCTCCATGCCTGTCTTCAACGAGCATGTTTTTATACGTTCCTAATCATGGCTTAACCAGGCGTGATGTCATCTTAGGTCACGAATGACAATGCTGAGAAACGACACAAGTGATTGTCACAAACATCTCTCGTTGGCTCCCCGATTTCCCACGGGAAAAGCAACAAGGTAAACTGATGAAGCCTTTATCAGATGGCATAGTGATAAGACATCAATAAAAAGAATGTGTGAATTTTGTCTTCAGACACTACTGATAAGCCGGGCAAAAAACCTGTCCAGACATGGCCTTACTAGCTAACTGTCCGATTCACTCATGATAATTTTGCACTGTCATTAGTTATTGTGTCACAACTTCTCATATCAAGGGGCTGCATTTAGGATTATCCTATTTAGAGTGAGACAACATTTTCTCACAGTTTCTAAGCTTTATTCACTGTGTATTTCTTACACATTTTTACCAATGTACATATTTATGGGGTACTGTTTATGTGGCTTTTACAGTATTTTTACCAATTTTTATATAACAATGTTGCTTATTGAATAGTAATTACAAAGTATGATCTAAATATCTTCAACAGGTGGTATTTTTGTAATAATTTTCGGCCTAACAAGTTCAATCTAACATGACACTAAAATTGTCATCAAGTGGCAAGAGTTATTTACATTAAACATTCATGAGATGTAGGAACGGTTTATTTGATGAATAATTGAAGTGTTTAAGAATGTTCATAATAACCAATTTGTTAAAGTCAGCGTCCCAATATATAAGTGTTTTTGCAATTGTATTACTTTAAAATGGCACTAAACGTATCGGGTACCAGTCGGGTGAATCGGTGAGCACCTTTAACAAGAGATCAATGAATAACTTTAAACAATCAACCCTTTTAACAAGTCGAGTAATTGTAGCTAAATTGATGTGCCATCGCAATCTATGTTCTTACGTAATTGAGAATCAACTGGCCTACGCAACAAATTGCACACCAGTCTACTACAATTGCTGAAAGTATTACAAAGCTTTTTGAAGTGAATGCGCTGTGCGGTATACAAACAAGAACACTGTCTACCTGGCAAATACATTATATATATACCAAGTCGATGAAACAATATATTTGACGTCATTCAGTGTCATCAAAAAAAGTCAACGTCAGACGTTAAACGAAACGTGAGACGTTAGACGGAAGCCTCTACCAGGTAAAATACACTTTGGATACAAAAAATGGAACCATCCCGACTTCTCCGGGAAGCATTAATTTGATGACCAATATTGACACAACATTAAGACATGTTGTCACTCGGGGAACTTTACGGAAAGACTACTCCGTTCTGACAAGAAGACTAAACGAGGATCACATTATATTGAATGATTGTGGATATATTAATAACAGTGTTTCCCACCCCTCGTAAATTAAGAAAGAGCGAGAAAATTGAGGACTCGAAGTAACGGTTATGAAGGAACAGTTTAGACTAGACATCAGAAAGAATTCGTTCTCGTGAAGGATAATACATTAATGTAACAAATCATGTGATTATTGTGTTTGCTAGAAGCGTGAATATGTTTAAAAACAAAATTTACAAATATCCCAGAATGACAGGAAACACGTGCACAGGCATGTAAACAATGATGTTAGATTCTTGCACCGATCCGCAATGAACTTGATGTTACACGCCGTTCTGGTAAACACTGAGCATAATTATTGTCGCCGCTACATAATCACATTTCCAAACCACAACATATGGTATACGGATGTTTTCGCTTCTGGCAAGAAACCTATAGGCTCATTATCACAGATAACGACGAAACGAAGTTCAAATAATACACCTTCAGGCGGAAAAAGACACAATCCCTACTGCCACGCGACTACATTCAATACGTCCAGCACTCCACAGTATGTTTTTCCATTTACAGAAATTGTTTACTAGCGCCCTTGTGTTTTCGCAGCCCCCGCATAAGTGAGATCCTTTACGAAACCTATTGACGTCTTTAAGCGAACACAACACATCGCTGCGTGATTCCTTTGTGAAAACTACGCGTTGATAATGGTGTAGCTTAGGTCGACCACAAGAGGTGTGACCGAACTTACGATAGTAATAACAAACGGTTTAACTCAAAGTGCGAGTTCAGGCACAAATAGCTACAGTGCCATAGCCTTCGTGAAACGCACAGAGAGCCTTGCAAGTACTCAACTCGCAGGAGAACGGCTGAAACGGTACAACTATTATTGGACAATAATCCAGTTATACACGTGCAGTTTCATATACGCTATCCTACTTGTAGAGTACCACAAGTCACGGCAAAAACCCTGTATGCGGCACATCGTACAGTTTAAAGAGAAACAAAAGGCAATTGTTTTGGCCATTACACATAAAACAGTTAATGCAAATATCACGCCAGTGGTTTACACAAAATGTATATTCAAAATGGCAGATTCTTGTGAAATTTTACAGTTTCCGACGGTTGACATATAAGACACGCCCTCGATGCATACAAAGTATATTCGGCGAAGATTATCGTCCTTCACGACGTGATCTACAGTATAGGCCCTACCAGCTGTGTGGGCCTATATGATCATGTCAAAATATATGTATAGCAAAAACATCACTGAATGTGACATAATCAGCTGAGAAAATAGCTTAAAAGCTGCTAAAAAAGTGTAGCCATTTAGCCACAATATAGGGCCCGTTGATTACTGAGCGTTGCAATCTCGACTAATGTTCCCAGTTGTGTTGAAAGTTTGTCATTTGAATTGAATTACTTGACACCACAATTATTCGAAACTGTTAGTAAAACCGCACTTACTATGTGTAATGGAATGAAACTTTCGTTTCGTCTACCGCATGCACGAACTTGTGGTTTCGTGGTTTTACTATAAATTGTTTCGGTTATCCGCAAACAGAACAATTATTTTCCATAAGGCTGTTCGTATGAATCAGCATAAATTAAATCCACTATCAAAGCATATATACGATTCGACAATGTATCCTTCAATTATAATTTGCGATCATATTAAATTGTCAAAATACCCACTGGTTTCTCTGTTTGCTTGCTTATGGTGTATGCGGACAATCGAATGCCTTAAAAGGAGGCAGTCTGTTCCTAGTTTTATTTATTTATTTATTAAATTAATGTTTTTAAATACTATTTTAACTATTTTGAAGGTATACTGCCCGTCAATTTATGTTTAGTAAGCCCGTAGGAACGTTCGCAATTTGACCACGAGTGTATGTTCAAATAGTAAACAAAACAGCCAGTTTCAAAACAAGCTTTATTGGCAATAAGGCTGAGTCGGGCTGAGCTAACTGCAATACTGTTTGATGTTCAACGATATTCGTTAAAATTGTTCGCTAAGTATTACATGGATTAATGTATTAACCACTCCCATTGGGATTTACAAAGGGGTGATCTTTGCCCCACACCTGGAGGGCGCTTCGCCCCGTATTGAATGGTTCATCGGATTTACACAAATAATGTATGCCTCATTACTTCTAACATGATCTAACGCTATCTGTAATAACAAGGTGCATTCCATATATGGAACATCTGAGCAGCAATTAACTTATAGCCAACTTCGTTTTGGTAAATTTTGTATGGGACAAAACAAAACACTACTTCCAGAATGTCTCAACATAGTCTGGTTATTGAACATTCCTATAAGCAGACCAGATTAGGACATGAGCCACATTAACACTAGAAGTTGTGGTGGGGGTGACAGTGGTGGTGGTGTTTTTTTGGTGCAAAGGGGCCTAGAATTTTGGAATTTGGCGTGCCCGTAGACCTTTTTGAATACCCCCCCCCCCCCGCGTCTTCCGATATGTCACCTGTTGAGCCATCCGAGCCAGCGAAGAAACTGAAGAAAAGCTGGAAACTTCCAATAGCCCCCCCCTCTTCTGATGTCACCAGTCGAGCCAATATAGCGAAGAAGTTCCGATGTGACGGCGGCGCGGCAGCGACATTTTTCTACACTATTTGGTTCGGCCGCCAGTTTTTGTGTCCTCCTACACTACCTTCTCTGGATCCGCCCCTGGTATTCTATCGATATCATCATTTGTTTATTTGTTTCAAACCTTCTCATCCGTTGCTGCCCACCCCGACATGCAGTGTGTCCGTCCACCGAGTCAGATGCCCAAATTGTCATTAATTGGGTTATTCGAATGACTGAATGAATGAATTAATTAATTAATTAATGAAAGAAAGTTTATTCAACAGCAACAACGACAATATACACGGACAGTATGGTGTGCTGCTGCTGCTGCTGCTAAAAGGACACAGCTGAAGTCGTAGACTTATATGTTGCTATGCCCTTCTCAAATTAAATGAATCATGGTTTATACAGCCGTGACGTCACATAGGTGGTCCGTAACTCTTAATGCTACATCCCGTTCCAACTTTCGTTCTGTGTCTTTTGGAGATTTGCGTCTTTCCAATTTGCGTCTCTTGAAGAAAATACCTTTTGTGTCCTAGGTATTTCCTTCTGTGTATGATGAAATGGATATTTAAATCATGATATCTTACAGCCCAAAACACGTTTGACCGCTAATTACATGAACATAGAATATTATGAAATACAAAGTTTAATGCGGGATATGTAGACGTAGTAATCATGTGGGGTATTCTATTATTAACGAATGACTTAATAATCTTCGGTTGCTATTTTGAACATGTAAATATTGGCCACAATAAAGTACATTAATAAACCTTTCGGTAAGCAATATAAATGGTTTCGGAAATCTCTAAGAAGGATACGGTATCAATTGGGAAATCTTCTGACTTACAGTTACATTTTTATGTAGGCCTACGTATCACAAGTTGTACCATATTAACGGCTGCATCAATGATGTATAGACATGTAGGATATATAGTAGGCCTATATATAATTATAGTACACTGTAATATAAATCCAATACAACGGATGCATAACAATTGCATAATTTACACACTATCGGCCCTTAATCTGATACATCGAAACTATATGGGACGTAAATTCTATTTACGAAAAATGAATAAAAGACATTGTGATTTGTTATTTGTGGGGCAAAGCGCACCCCCAGGGGCAAACACACCCACTTGTAGACATATGCTACTTTTATCGGCGCAACCCTCCAATTAAACGATGCAACATGATGCCAATCCATTATCGTTACGTTCAATTGTTGAAATAACAACACAACATAAAGATTACACCATTTTGAGTTGTGTTTATATATATATATATATATATATATATATATATATATATATATAGTAATACACTAAACAATTCAAAACGTTTCCATAGTGTATGTAGGCCAACTAAGCAAACATGTTAAACAGCTATTTAGATGTTCCGTATGCATGCGCCTTGTTATTATAGACGGCGTTAGATCATGTTAGAAGTAATGAGGCATACGTTATTTGTGTAATTCCGATGAACCATTCAGTGCGGGGCGAAGCGCCCTCCAGGTGTGGGCAAAGCCCCAAAACCACCACTGTCACCCCCACCTCAACTTCTAGTGTTAATGTGGCTCATGTCTTAATCTGGTCTGCTTATAGGAATGTTCAATAACCAGACTATGTTGAGACATTCTGGAAGTAGTGGTTTTTCTGTCCCATATAAAATTTACCAAAACGAAGTTGGCTATGAGTTAATTGCTGCTGAGATGTTCCATATATGGAATGTACCTTGTTATTATAGACGGCGTTAGATCATGTTAGAATTAATGAGGCATACGACATTTGTGTAAATCCGATGAACCATTCAATACGGGACGAAGCGCCCTTAAGAGGTGGGGCAAAGCACACCCCTTTGCAAATCTCAATGGGAGTGGTTAATCTATACATTAATCCATGTAATACTTAGCACAACATTTTAACGAATAGTTGTTGAATATAGACGGCAACGGACACTTCTAATAATAATACACCGTTTATTAAAAAATCTTCGCATGCTTTTTGTAGATATATGTACGCTAACGATGGGAGCAGTCTAGCAGCATCACCTCCCAGGTGTCGACACCCACTCGCCCCTTTTCTAAGTTCCTTCGCTTTCTTGGACCATTCGCCTTTGATCTATCAAATGGCAGTGCATTTCAAAAAACACAACGGCAGTTGTTTGGAGTTATCGACTTACTACTTGTTTGTGGCTTATAAAAGCGACATCCCCAGATGACGACATTGTGTTTGTTTTACTTGGAAATATGTCATAATCGGCGACTGTGGAAATTACACGGTCAGCGAAAAATATGTAATGGTGTGCTGTGCTGTGAATGAATGAGTGTGACCTATTCCAGATTAATCATTATGACCAAATGTAGAAGGCAATTAAATAATATTAATAATATTACATACCATATGCATGACTAATTTCCATATTTAATCGGGAAACTCCAACAGGTACGAAGATTAATTAACAAAATACAGGCAAATAATATATATTGATGTCTCTTCCACGGCTTTGTAATATCGTAATAACTGCTTTTATGTCACCCGTTTTGCCGACACTTAGAAAGGTATACTATACGGAAGGTCATCAAGGTAGCCATAAGTTTTTTTTAATTATTTCACCACAATTTAAACCATTATAACATTACACATAAATCCCATTTGTACCATTGAGCACACGAGATTATTCGGATAACCTAAAACATAAATTATCCAATATTTCTGCGTTTTGGTCATGGGATTTGCGTTTCGATGCCCCCTCAGAGATAACTTTGCTGTCGGACTTGCATACTGAAACGGTTGACTATTAATTAAACACCGCCGCTAAACAGGGCATTGCTCTTAACGGTGAGTAATACTATATTAATTAACTTCCCGTATGCGGAATTTCCTGTTTGGTTCGCATGCGACAAATCGGTAACATGAAGTTGGTTGTTGTTAGTGGCGATGTTGCTATCGTATAGTGGAATATTTTGTTGTCAACAACGTTGTTAGCTAAGTCGTCGTTGATTTATATTGGTATTTAGTTGTGGCATTTTATAATTTTACGTTGTTGTATTCATTGTTGTCGTTGTCGTTGTTGTATTGTTGTTGTTGGTGGTGTGTTGTTGTTGTTGTTGTTGTTGTTGTGGTGGTGGTGGTGGTGGTGGTGGTGGTGGTGACTGGTGATTGTGATGTTGTGGTCACGGCTGCCGGTTACTTTATGGTTGTCTGTTATTCAACCGGGGCTGTGGTTGTCATTCATTGTGGTTGCCGTTTGGTTCTGGTTGTAGTTGTTTTGTGTTGGTTGTCGTCTGTGTTCTGTTCACTCTTCATATTTAATATGTTGCTGTCTTCATCGTTTAGTCTGAGCTTGGTTTCCAAGGTTTTAGGCGCATAAGAATTAAGTTAACTTATTATTATTATAGTTAATCCAACATCTGAATGGTTTTGTAAAAGTGTTACGTGTACACAAACATCGCTTGTTAATTACAACAATGTCTGGCAACAGCGTACATCCACAAAATGTGGCTTTTTGTTCGAAAATGTGGTCTCGTTTTAACACGATTTTCTCAAGTTAAATTGTAGACTCTGGTTGGAACGTGATGCTTTAAATGTGACACACATTGAACGTCCGTGTCGACAACAGGAGGTCTAACGTAGTCGACTTTCACAATAGCGCGATTAAAAGCTAATACCATATCAATGTTTCTGCTTAGCTTTGAAGCACCGTCTGTGGAGAAAGCTGAATCAACCGTCAAGGCTCAGCCAGAGAGAACGCGTAGGCGAAGCTTGTTTACGGCTTGTTACGCGTAACAAACGTTGACCCTGGTTTGAATATAATTCGATGTAACGTAAACCAACGTTTGCTTATACTGTTTGGGAGAAATGAGAGCTCCAAAATAGGCATACGACACAAAATTCTGTTTCACCACAACGTAAAATTCCATAAATACGAGTATCGCTACTGCAGGCCACAATTAGGCCTATGTGCAGTATTTCTAAACGAACATTAACAAAACAGAGAGTACGGTATCATCTTAAATGTAGCGATTTTATCTTGGTCGATTGTGAACCATGTATAGGAGACATCAGGCCTATACCCAAAGGGGTCGCGTTGACATAAGAGTCCCATTAATGTATTCTTTTATCTCTACATTGCTGCGATGATATTGGCCCGTCTTCGCGAAACAATTCTAGGTATCTCCGTTTTCAGTGTATTAACTTGCGTGTTTTTAGACAGATGCGTTTGGAACGGACATTAAGTTATTATATTCGGTGACTGATATTATAATATATACTGTCTACAACTACAAACAAATCCCCGATTATGCGGCATTGTGGGGTTATTCGGGTAATATGATCGGATAATCATGTCTCGCCATCGACTTTGAGTTCAATGTTCTGGCTGTACAATGGTCCACCAGGGTCCATATCAGGCATGTGACTTGACCATCTGCTCAGCAGTTCTTACAATTACCATCATATGATTTTACTTTTCTATTACTTTTGTTTGTATGATCAGACAAGTGGACTCCAACGGGACATATTCGACGGAATGGTTAGCGGCAAAACGGACAGATGAAGATCGAGAATATATAACATGAAAGCATGGGTTGGTAACACCAGGTATGGATATACAGTAGGCCTAAGAAAAGAACAAGACAGAGATGAGTGACAATCCATGTATACAGCTAGAAAGGAGATGTTGAAAAACGTTACAAAACTTGTATGCGTTAGTTATTGTACATTGCATTCCTTATTCTTGAGATTGTGTGTGTGTGTGTGTGTGTGTGTGTGTGTGTGTGTGTGTGTGTGTGTGTGTGCGTGTGTGTGTGTGAGGGAGAGAGAGAGAGGGGGGGGGGAGAGGGGGGAGAAAGAAGGGGGAGACAGAGAGACAGGGAGGCAGAGAGACAGTGAGCCAGAGAGACAGAGGTGGTGTGGCTCCTGTGCTAGCGATATTATATATCTTAATGGGAGTCTCCCGACCTTATCTATTACTTGCGTTATTCGTTATATATGTATCGTATTTATAGGTCAAATAAATTGATTCTGAGTTCTGAGTTCTGAGTTCTGAGAGACAAGGAGACAGAGAGACAGCGAGACATAGATACAGAGAGACAGGCTGACAGGCTGACAGAGAGACAGAGAGGTGAGACAGAGAGACAGAGAGACAGAGAGAGACTGGGAGACAAAGAGACAGAGAGACAGAGAGACAGTGGGACGGAGAGACGGAGAGGACAGGAGCGACAGAGAGACAGAGAGACAGATAAACTTAGAGACA